>RJWM01044066.1:0-13539 GCA_004363535.1 Dasyprocta punctata | reverse complement strand
TGATGACCTAGTTCACTGAGAGGTGTAAGGCCACAGCTTTGGAGTTGGACCGGAGTTTAAATCCTGGCCTTTTCGCCTCCTGTTTTGTGACCTCAAACAGGCTTCCTTCGCTGTCTTAGCCTCAGGTTCTTCGTCTGCATCATCCCTGGGGGGCTGCTGGGAGAGTCCGTGGTCCCTGCAAGTCAGTGTCCCGTCAAGCGTGGCTGTCACTAACTGAAGAGTTAGCTCAGTGGCATAAGCACCGGCCTGGCAGGAGTGAGGTTGTGAGTTCGATCCCTGGTACCAAAAAAAAAAAAAAAAGAAAAGAAAGAAAGAAAGAAAGGCAAGCACACAATGTCTTGCTCCTGGGCCGGGGATAAAGCTCAGCAGCACAGCACCTGCCTGGCAAGTGCGAGGTCCTGAGTTCAATTCCTGGTACCAAAAAAAAAAAAAAAAAAAAAAAAAGTCTTGTTCCTAGCCCTGGGCCCAGACCCCCTAGGGAGGATGGCCTGGCCTCCATATCCCCGACTGGGGACCCCTCCAGTGGCCTGAGCCTGACCGCTTAGCCTGGGAAGCTTCGGAGGGTCTTTGTTTCCGGAGCACTTGATGCCTCTCTTCTCAGTTCTCACAACAACTGCCCCATGAGACCGACTACTGTCATTCTCCCCATTTGATGGGTGGGGAAACTGAGGCCCAGATCTCTGGACGGGCCTCAGGTTGTGCACTACCAAGCTGCAGAGCCACAGGCTCCGTGGCTGCCTCCTGCTCCCCGAGAAGTCTGAGACCCCCTCTTCCTGCACCCGGTGACCCCAACTCTCACACTTGCTCCCCACAGCCCAAGGGAGCCTTCCACACTGTGAGCTCTGAACACCCAAGGACCAGATGCGTCCCCCTCCGTGCCGCTGGATTTAGAGGAGGACGCAGGCTGTCCCTGCGGCCCCTCCGCCCTCCCGGAGCCCGGCTTGCTCCAGACCTGAGCCGTGAAGCATTCAGTTCCCCCCACCTCCGTCCCCGGCTCAGGCCTCTGTCTGCGCTGTCCCACTGGGCCCTGGCAGGAGGCATGGGGTGGCGGTGATGGGAACTGCAGGGTGGGGAGGGGGCAGGGAGGGACCAGGTGGGGTCCAGGAAGGGGCAACTCTTGGGGTGCAGGGTGGTGGGCTGGGAGCGTTCCTGACAAGGTGCTCAAAGTCCAGGGTATTTTTGGTGATGGTAGCGGCGTTGGTACTGGGGACCTAACCCAGCACCTTTACTGAGCTACATCCCCAGCCTTTTTTACATCTTTATTTTGAGACAGGGTCTCACTTAGTCACCATGAGTAATTTGCCCATGCTGAGCTCAAACTTGCAATCCTTCTGCCTCAGCCTCCCAGAGTGCTGGAATTACAGGTGTGTAGCCCATGTCTAGCAATATTCATTTTTGGAATGGCTACTGAAATTATCCAGTGGCAGGGGTGGGTGGTAGTGATGGAGGATGCAGTGTTCCAAGCCCCACCCAGGGGATCAGTGACATGTGGTGCCTGGGGTGGGGGCAGGTAGGTGACAATCAGTGGGGCTGAGAGGCTTAAGGGGCCGTTTACTGGGAAGAGGTGGTGACCAGTGGAGACAGGAAGGTCTGGCTGAGTGGTACGTGTGAGAAGCGACCTGTTTTGGAGACACTATAGGAAAGCCTTTAAAAATCCGCCTCCCCACCGCCCCGCCAGGCTGGGGCTATAGCTCAGCGACACAAGCTCCTGCCTGGCAAGTGCAAGGTCCTGAGTTCGAGTCCTGGTATGAAAAAACAAAACAAAGACAAAACTCGCCCATAGAGACATCCACCGTGGTGCCCGGTGGAGTTGGGCCAGGGGCAGGAGTGGCAGCTGCTCACAGTAGTGGCTGGACACCTGGACGCATCTGCCACCAGAGCAGGAGGGACAAGGGCAGGTGTTCCCCGGGGCACCGAGACCTGCGAGTCACACTGGGCCCTGCGGGGTCCGAGGGCAGTAAGTGTCGCATGTAGGTGGGTGGCAGCACCTGGAGGAAAGGAGTGCCCAGGGGAAGAAGGGAAGGACCCCGGGATGAGAATTCCCCAAGGGGACCGGAACTCCAAGTCCTGGGGACCCTGTGGACCGAGCCGAGGAGGGAGGCCGTGCCCAGGCCTGGGGTCCTGGATGGGGGCCGGAAAGGAGACGTCACTTTCTAATGTGAACTCCTATTCCCAGACATCGCCCCAGCAAGCCCCCCAAAGTAGCATGGTACCTGCTCCATCACCCAGCCCCGGGGAGGCCCTGAGGCGCAGGTGCTCCTGGCCAGAAGGTGCCAAGGCAGCACCCCAGGAAGGCACTTGGGGAGACTCAGGTTTGCCGCTTTGGAGCTGGGGGCGTGCTGGGGGCCGGCGCCGGGTGAGGGAGGAGGTAGGAAGGCGGACTTGGGGTGTTCTGACTGTGGGAGAAAGAAACCCAGCCGCGACACAGGCTGCTGCCCCACAGGGCTGGGTTTAGCTTAGAAAGATAACTACATCAAAACATTTTATGGTGCACCTTCAATGTATAGAATTTTTAAAATATTAATTTGGGGAACTTTTCACTTTTTGCAGTATTGAACGCTTTCATCGGAGGGGAACATAATTTGCTTTTCGAAAAAAATTCATCTTTGATGTCTTTGAAGCAGACATTCTTAGCTTGAAAGATGTCATCGTTCCAGCACTGTGTGAGGGGCTTCCTGCTCTGTTTTGGGTCACCATGCCTCAACACCCAGTGTGTATTTTAAAGCTGCCTGTCTATCTCCAGGCAGACAAGCCATGTTTGAAGCATCTGGCAGTCGCTGCGGCTAGGTGACAGTCACCACCTCAGCATGACCCCTGCAGGCTGGCATTCAGGGAGTTTTGCAGGTCAAGGCTGCAAACATCTTGCTCCTGCAGTGACTGCCGAGCAGGTCCGGAAGGAAATTACCGCAAGCCGGGACTAGGATGTTCAGGAGGACAGTGTCAGTAGCAAAGCTAAACTTAGGGATATCTTTGGGGAATTAGAAGAGGGTGACTCCTCTGCCCCAGGCATGTGAGGGGAAGATGGTTTCAAACAGCCATGGTGATTAAGTGCTGCTTTTTGTCCAGGTGGAAGGGTCCGTGCAGATGAACACGGGCCACGCCAGCTATCTCAGGCAGGAAGGGTTTCACAGAGGGCGACAGAGACTTGGGGTCTTGGCCACTTGCTCTTGCAGACCCCAGTTTCCTATTCAGCCCCTGGAAACCAGGACTGTTTCCACGGTATCCCCATGGTCTAAAACGCTGTGCTGGGCACGGTGGGCACTCTGTAGACGCACAAGGAAGGTACAACTGAAGATGTATCTCAGTGCTGAGTCTGGCACCAAGGAGTACGGCCCACCCCTGCCTCGGGGCTGAGGCCCCTGGAATAAGATAGTGAAAACACCTCTTGTTGAGTGCTAGCTCATGTGTGGTGGGCACTGCCACTTGGTTTCCTGACAGCATTGTCCCCTCCTTTGCTGATGGAACCCCAGTATTGCTTGGGCAGCATCACGCCCAGAAGAGAGGAGATGATTAGTCAGTCACAGCAATCCCTTCCCTTTGCTGTACCCGCCTCCCTTGCAGCTAGAAGTGGTCAGGAGA
Source organism: Dasyprocta punctata (assembly GCA_004363535.1). NCBI lineage: Eukaryota > Metazoa > Chordata > Mammalia > Rodentia > Dasyproctidae > Dasyprocta > Dasyprocta punctata. Next base: position 9,960 of record RJWM01044066.1, on the reverse strand, counting down.
CCAGGCTTGGACTGTTGTGATATGAAAAGAAGACTGTCTAAGGGCTGGGAGTTTGGCTCAGGGGCTTAAGCACCTGCCCCGGCAGACATGAGGTTGTGAGTTTAATCTCCAGTGCCACACACACAAAAAAAAGAAGCCTGTCTGGAGGCTTCTGGAAAAGATAAGAAGGAAGCAAGGAGAACTGCTCCGCTCCCCACCCCCCATGCACCCTCCCTTTGCTGAGCTTCCTGCCTTAGCACATGGTGTAAGGGTTTGAGATCAGGGGCTGCTGCACCTAAATTTTGTATGAACCATAACCTTGATTAGATTATGGAAGCTTGCAGCTGGCATGTGGTCAGAGATGGGGCCTGGTGGGAAGGTCACTGGGGTGTGACCAGGATTTTCTCCCTTCCCACTCCTCCCTCGCTTCTCTCTGCTTCCTGGCTGCCATGACATGAGCAGCTCTCTTCCGCCAGACCTTTCCACCACCACACTGCTCCTACCTGGGGCCGGCCAGCCGTGTGAGACTGAAACTTCTGAAACGGGAACCAACATCAATCTTCCTCCTTTAAGTCTCAGGTGCTGGGTATTTTGTCCCAGCGATGAGGAAAGAGATTAAAACAACCATCCCCCACTCTTTGTAAGGATTTCCTCTCCAGCACCCTCACCCAGGGGCTGTGAGCTTCCACTTGTACACCGTGATGACGGGGACCTCACTACTGTCCGAGGCAACTCGTGTGTGATGGATCCAAGGGAAAACGATTTTTTTTTTGCAAATTCAGGGTTTGAACTCACAACCTCACACCTGCCAGACAGGCGCTTAAGCCGCTGAGCCAAACTCCCAGCCCTAGTTTTTTGAGGCAGGGTCGCACTATGTAGCTCAGGCCGGCCTTGTGCTCACGTTGTAGCCCAAGCCGGCCTCGAACTCACAACGCTCCTCCTACCTCAGCCTCCCGAGTGCTGGGACTAAAGGCATGCGCCACCATGCCCGGTGGGAAAACAATTTTTATATGAGCAAAAATTAAGTTCTCTACAATTTCCATGCATTTTCTTGGTGTGAATATTGAGGAAGAACGGCAAAGCCTAAGAAGACTAGGGGGTGGCAGTTTTGTGGCCTCTCCCTATCTCTATTTCCCTCTCTCTCTCTCCCTCTGTTTTGGCAGTGCTGGGAACTGAATTCAGGGTTTTTGCACTGAGCTATACCCCCAGCCATTTTTTTTTTAAATTTCGAGACAAAGGTTTTGCTAAATTGCCCGTGCCAGGCTCAGACTTGTAATCCTCCTGCTTCAGCCTCCCAGAGTGCTAGGATTACAGATGTGCGTCATCACAACCAGTTTACATTTTTCTAATTACGAGACACCAAGCAAGTTCCTTAACTTCTCTGCAACTCAGTCTCTTTGTCCATGAAGTGGAGATGATACATTCTCCCTCCCCGGACCTCCAGGAAGACCTCCTGGATGGATTAATGCCTCAGCAATTGTCACACAGCTGGGGTCAGAGAGCTGTCACCTCTGACAGCCCGGCCCAGAAAAGAGACGAGAGTCCAGCTCAGGGCACCAGAGAATTCCGATGCAGGGCATTGGGAGAGTGAGTGATTGCAGGTCGCTCTAGCATCCCAGCCGCTGTGTGTGGGACAAGGTGGGCACCCCAGGGAGGGGCGATTCTCCCAGAAATGGCCAAGGGCCTACTTCACCACCTGTGCTCAGTCCCCAGCCTGCTCAGCCCAGACCCCTCCCTCGCTGTCCTGGCCCGGTGGACACCCACCCTGGTGGGCCAGGCTGGGCAAACATCCGTCGGGAGGGGCCACCCAGGGACAGCACGCAGGACGTGGAGGTTGCAGGTGACTTTAATGGCCGAGAGCCCAGCTAGATGACAGAGGCGCTGGCTGAGGTGGTGGCCAGCGGGGAGGCCTTGGGGGAGGGGAGGGGCCGGGGCTGGGCCGGCAGGGTGGTGGCCTCACTTCTTGGAGTTGGGATCTTGGCAGACGCCGTAGTTGGTGTTGGTGATGGCGCCAATGATGGTCTTGTCCCCCGCGCAGGTCAGGCCCCGCTCACAGGGACACACGTAGTAAATCCCATGGAGCGACTGCAGAGACAGGGCCAGCGCTGTCACAGCCTGTTCGGGGCTGCTTGGGGGACCGTTTGTCCCCCGCCCAGCCCAGGAACCAGCTGCAAACAGATGGCTTTTCAGAGGGCACTGAGGGCCTGGGAGACCTGGTTCTGGTCTCCACTCTGCCTCGCTCACTCTTTTTTTGTACCGGGGATTGAACTCACAACCTCGCACCTGCAGGCAGGCACTTACACCACTGAGTTAAATCCCGGCCCTATTTTTTGAGACAAGGTCTCACTATGCAGTTCAGGCTGGCCTTGAACTCACTTTGTAGCCCAGGCTGGTCTCGAACTCACAATGATCCTCCTGCCTCAGCCCCCCCCCCCAGCACTGCAATTATAGGTGTGCACCACCATGCCCAGCTTGACTCGCTTACTTTTATGGACTCCGCCTCTCTGGGGGCCTCTACTTACCCAGCCCTAAGCGGGAGTAACAGATCCCTGCCCTCCCATCCCAGAGAGAGGGGTGGGACAGCGCTTTGAGGCCCGATGACCGCTCTCTCTGTCCCCGCGACATTGGGCGTGCAGGTGCAGCCCCGCCCCCGTCCCGAGCCCGCAGCCCGGCACCCACCTGGGGAGAGCAGCCGCTGTTCTCGGGGGCCTTGTGGATGCAGCGGGCCAGGCTCAGGGGGTTGTCCTGCTGGCAGCACTGGCTCTTGCACTGGGCGCTGTTCAGGCAGAGCTCGCCGTTCTCCTGCAGGGTCCGCAGTGAGCCCCGCCCGACCCGGCCCCTTCTCAGCCCAGACCCCGCGCCCCCACCCCCAGAGCCTCCTCGGTGCCGGCCCCTGCCTCTGGGGGCCTCTGCACCCCACCCACATGGGGCGTGAGCGGTGGCGGAAGACACACAGCCCCGGATCTAGTACTGGTGTCCGACCACCTCTGTGGGGGCCCCGCCAAGCACAGCCTCCCTAGGCCTTGATGTTCCCACCAGGAATATACGTGGGTGACCCGCAAAATGGGTCTCCAAAGTGAACCACATCCCCAGTCCTTTTAAATTTGTTTCTTTGGAGACAGTCTCACTAAGTCTTTAAGTTGTGCAGGCGGGGCTCGAACTTGTGATCCTCCTGCTTCGGTCTCCCAGAGTGCTGGGACGACAGGTCCGTGCCCCTACGCCCACCTCAGACAGTTCTTTGAGGCGTCCTCTGTGGAAGTTGAGGGCCCCCTCCCTGTAAGGCTCCCACCACCCCACACCCTTTCCCAGAGATTCGCGGGGGCGTGCGGGCCTGGCTGCCCACCCCGGCCCGGGGTGAAGTCCCTGCCCCGGGGCCGCTGGTCAGGCGGGCAGTGGCAGTGTCTCACCGCAGGCCCTCGGATTCGGGCTGAGGATGGGCGGAGTGGGGGTGCAGGACGACCCTGGGATTCTGGAGAAAGGCTGCGGGGGAGGGGGTGCCCCACAGGGCGGTGGTCCTCTACTTTGGGGGCTCCTCAAAGGCCCGTGGGGGCCGAGCAGCCTGGAGACCCCTTTTAGGCCACCTAGTCATGCTCCAGATGGGAACACGAGACCTGGCCGGGGTCGCCCTGCCCGCCGGGACAGCCAGGGTGAGACGCGGGGTCCGGGCGCCGTCCAGGCTGCTTGGATCGCACCCGCGCTGGAGGTCAGGAGGGGGCCCCCGGCCCCTCTCGGGGTGACCCCGGAAGAAGCGCCGCATGGGGCCGAGCAGAAAGGGGAGAGACGCCCTGGGCAGCCCAGCTGGGGACCCGGACGCCCCCTCCCCGGGAGACCCTCACCAGGTTGATAATGAGCCCTCGGGGGTCAGGAGCAGCGTGGGCCACGGCGAGGGCGACGAGCACAAGGACAAGGACCTTCTCCATGGCGAGGGTGGCGGCGGGCGGTCAGGTGGCAGAACACGCCGGCACCGGGGCGGCGGGGCCTTAAAAGGGGCCGTCCCGCGGGAGCGGCGGCTGTGAGTACAGGCGCAGCTGTGGCCGGTCCGCAGGGCGGGGCGGATAAGGAGGCGGAGGGCGGGGGAGGGGGAGGGGGACACCTGCGAGCGAGCACCTGCGCCACGGTGCAGTGCGGGTCAGCGTGTGCGCGCTGGGGCGGGCACGTCGGCTCAGTAGGAGTTCGCTCGCTGTGCAAGAGGCCTTGGGTGCCACCCCTAGCACAGAAAAACCAGCATGGACTTTGAGCACCCAGCTCTACAAGTCATTTATTTGCTGGACAAATCACCTAACTGGTTTGGTTCAGTCTCCTTATTGTCAACCAAGGATAAAGTCAAGACCCATGCGGGTTAACTTAACACATTTGTGGTGCATACACTCACCTAATTCTAAAAGCATCTTTACATTATACGTGACCACGTGCGTAGTGCTTGGGACACGGCTCAAGTGCCCCAGCGGTCCTGGGTAGGGCCGGGGCGGAGAGGGACCAGTGACACTGAAGCTGCCCAAGGCACACCTGTGTCCCAGCGCCTGTCTTACCGCCCTCCCCCCGTCCCACCCAAGCCCAGGTGAGGGGCAGAGCGGCGCGAGTGAGGAAGGCTCCGAGCCCCAGGCCCTGCCCGCCCTCCAGGCCCCCTGGGGGATTCCGGGCAGGGGCAGGCTGGCCTTAAGTCTCTTTCTGGGGCACCCCGCTCTGCCCTCGCCCCAGGTGGCTGTCCCCGCTTCCTTCCCAGCCCCCTCAGCATCTGAGACCGCAGCCCTGCAGACTGTGGCTTAGCTGAGGCTCCCGTTCGCCCTGCCCCCCCTCCCCGCCTCAAGGTCACCTGTCCCCAGTCCGGGCTGATGACACGGAGGCCCAGACAGACCAGGGCTGCAGGCTGGGAAGGGCGCAGCTGCCCAAGTGTGCCCAGGTGTGCAAACATGGGCCTCTCCCCGAAGGGGGGGTCACTGCGGCACCACCCCCAACCCCTCAGGTCTCGTTGCCTGGGGCACAGCTTTGATCCCCACCCACCTGGCTGACCAGCTCAGCACTTCCCAGAGCCCCGGCCTTGGGGCTCGGGGTTAAACTCTGTGAATTCCTCGAGCTTCGCTTTCTTATCTACTTTAGGGACGTGATGGCCCCTACTTTATAAGGCCGAGATTGAATAAGACAAAGGATGCTGACCCCGAGAAGGGTCTGGCACATACAGCAGGCACTGGGTCACCAGCCACCGCCTGTGTCCCTCACCCCGACAACCCCGGGGACCGCTGGTCCTGAAAACTGAGAGCAGCCACCCAGCCGCATACCTGCGGGAGCTCCCTGCCCTCTCGCTTTCGGGGACTTGGCACTGGAAGCTGTCATCCGATGTGGGGTTCTCTGGAGGACTGTTTCTGGGCTTTTGGTGTCCCAAACAGAGAACTGAGCAGGACACTCAGAAAGAGAAAGAAGTAGAGGTCCACCGTACGGTGGGATTATGCGAGTGGGAAGAGGTCCTGGGTCTCTTAAAGTCCTGGGATTATGGTGGGCCTGGAGCTAGGGACTGGCGGGAGTCAGGGCCCGCCTGCCGGGAGGGGTTTCTGACCGTATATAGAGGAAGTGTCAGGGCCTCCAGGGCCGAGGGGTGGGAGTGAGTGGGGCGTTAAACTCATTGATGCAGGCGAGCTTGGACACAGGCCAGGATCGTGTTCTTCTGGGTCTGCCCGTGCCTGAGGGTCCTGGGGGGACAGGGGAACCTTTATCTATCGGTTTTCTGATATGCTGACATGACTGTCATAGTTCTGTGTGGTTTCTCAACTCTCATCTCATGGCTTTGGGTTATTGCTCTGTCTCCTCCCTCAAACCAGTTTCACTTGAGCTGATTCGGGTCTTTCCATTCTCTCTCTCTCTCCCTGCTGGACCCCATGCCCCAGGTCTCTGGGGCGCAGGCCACATGGGGGTCACCAGGGTACTTTTCCCAAGTCAAGACTGCAGGCTGATATGCACATGCCAAAGATTAAATTTGGACCCATATCTTTCCCCATGCACTAAACTAAATTCAAAATTGATGAAAGATCTAAATGTTAAAACAGAAATAATAAATCTGCTAGAAGATAGAGTAGGTAAAACTCTGGAACACTTTTGTGTAGGCAAAGACTTTATGAACAAACCCCGACTGCACAGAAACTGTCACAAAGAATCAACAACTGGGGTCTCAGCTTATTAAAAAGCTTTCGCACAGCAAGAGAAACCACCAACAGAGTGAAGAGACAGTCCACAATGTGGGAAAAATGTTTGCTAGCTGTTCCTCAGACAAAGGATTACTATTGAGAACATATAAAGAACTCAAAAAAAAATCTATCCTATCAGATTTGAAAACTCAATCCAAAAATGGGCATCTGAGATGAACACATACTTCTCAGATGAAGAAATACAAATAGCAAATAAATATATGAAAAAATGTTCAACATCACTGGTCATTCAAGAGATGCAAATTAAAACCCTGAGATTCCACCTCACCCTGGAAAGAATGGCTGTCATTAAGAAATCAACCAGTAAGAAATGCTGGAGGGGCTGTGGAGAAAAAGGAACCCTCGTCCACTGTTGGTGGGAGTGTAGACTGGTGCAGCCACTGTGGAAATCAGTGTGGAGATTTCTCAAAAAGCTAGGATTGGAGGTTCCATTTGACCCAGCTACTCCCCTTCTGGGTATCTTCCTAAAAGAATTAAAAACATCCTACCACAGTGATATATGTGCACCCATGTTTATAGCAGCGCAGTTTACAATAGCCAGATCTTGGAAGCAACCTAAATGCCCATCAACTGAGAAATTGATAAAAAAGATGTGGTATTTTTATACAACAGAGTACTACTCAGCCATGAAGAATGATAAACTGGACACTTTTATAGGTAAATGGATGCACCTTGAGAACATATTTAGTGAGATAAATAAGATACATATATGTAAACACTGTATTGTTTCATTAGTGTGACAAGCTGAAAGAAAAAACATGATATGTATATATGCATGTATATAAAAATAGCTAAGCTAGTTATATTACTGATTTCTCTGAGTTTGCTGAAGATAAAGATTTGTACTGGTATTATTTGGACAACTGAAGGCAGATGTGCCTGGGGTGAAGGATTTGGGGATGACAATGGACAATGTATGTACCATTGTTACCTCCGATTAATGTACTTTAAATTTGTGTTGTAAGTTTATTTCTAGTTTTTTTAATTTCTTTTTATCTATGAATAAAATTGATTTGAAAAAAAAAGAAATGCAAATTAAAACAACACTGAGCTTCCGTCTCACCCCAGAAAGAACGGCTGTCATCAAGAAATCAAGCAATAACAAATGTTGGAGGGGCTGTGGGCGAAAGGAACACTTCTCCACCGTTGGTGGGAATGCAGGCTGGTGCAACCACTGTGGAAATCAGTGTGGAGATCCCTCAAAAAACTAGGATTGGTGGTCTCATCTGACCCAGTTACTCCCCTTCTTAGTATCTTTCCAAAAAAATTAAAAACATCCTACCACAGTGATACACGTGCACCCAATTAATAAATGGTGCTGGAAAAGCTGGCTTTCCGCATGCTGAAGATTAAAATTAGACCCATATCTTTCTCTATGCACCAAACTAAATTTGAAATGGATTAAAGATCTAAATATTAAAACAGAAACAATGAGTCTGCTGGAAGATGGAATAGGTAAAACTCTTGAAGACACTGGTGTCGGCAAAGAGCAAAACCTGATCAGACAGAAACTGTCACAAAGAGTCAGCAGCTGGGATCTTATTAAATTTTTTGCACAGCAAGAGAAACCAGCAGCAGAGTGAAGAGACAGCCCACAGAGTGGGGAAAATTTTAGCCAACTGCTCCTCAGACAAAAGACTGATATACAGAATATACAAAGAACGTAAAAAAACCAGACCCCCTCCAAACTTGAAGACCCAATCCAAAAATGGGCATCTTAAATGAATACACACTTCTCAGATGAAGAAGTAGAAATGGCAAATATATGAGAAAAGGTTCAACATCACTAATCATTCAAGAGATGTAAATTTTAAAAAATGCTGAGATTCCAGAAAAAATGGTTATTATCAAGAAATCAAAGCCGGGCGTGGTGGTGCACGCCTTTAATCCCAGCACTCGGGAGGCTGAGGTAGGCGGAGCGTTGTGAGTTCGAGGCCGGCTTGGGCTACAACGCAGGGCAAGGCCGACCTGAGCTACATAGTGCGACCCTGCCTCAAAAAACCAGGGCCGGGAGTTTGGCTTAGTGGCTTAAGCACCTGCCCTGGCAGGTGCAAGGCTGTGAGTTCAATCCCTGGTGCCACAAAAAAAAAAAAAAAAAAAAAAAGAAATCAAACAATAACGAATGCTGGAGGGGCTGTGGGGAGAAAGGAAATCTGCCCCTCTGGGGGTGGGAATGCAAGCTGGTGCAACCACCATGGAAATCATTGTGGAGAATCCTCAAAAACCTAAAATTAGAGGTTCCATTCAACCCCGCCTTTCCCTTCTTGGTATCTTCCCAAAGCAATTAAAAGCATCAAACCTCAGTAATACATGTACACCCAAGCTTATCACAGGGTAGTGTGTAATGGCTAAATCTTGGAAACAGCTCAAATTCCAATCATGGATAAAGAAGACGTGTTTTTTTAATGCAATGGATTACTACTCAGCCATTAAGAAGGATAAACTAGAGACATTTCTAGTTAAATGAATGCACCTTGAGACTATACTCTCAAGTGAAATAAATCAGACACACATGTTTAAATACCAAGTTGTTTCTCTGGTGGGAGAAACAAAAAGTATAAAGGGCCAAAGTGTGTAACAGACTTTGGGAGTAGAAATGTATAATAGACACTGGAAAATGGAAAAAAAATGTTTGAATGAGAAGGGGAACAAGAGAGAGGGAGGGGGAAAGGAAAGAAGGGACAAGAAAAAATGAACAGAAAGGAAAAATGGAAATAAAGCTTTTGTAAGCAAGGAGGGGAAGAGGGGTTGAAGGAAGAGGAGGAAAATGGGAAAAAAAAGAAGAAATAAGTTATATCATGTCCAGGTACAAACTCCTTATGACGAATGCTATCGTTCTGTATGTCTAAAATGTACCAATAAAGTTTAAAAAATTTTTTTAAAAAGTCTGCAGCTGGATAGAGCCTGGGAGACGTCCCTGCCTGCCCTGGACAGGGCCTCACCATGTCCCCCGGCTGGGTTCAGACTTCCTGTGATCCTCCTGCCTCAGACTCCTGAGAGCTGGGAGTGTGGGGGTGCACCGCGTGCCTGCCCCCAGGAGGCCCACTGTAACGCGAGTGGGGCTGTGGACACGCACCAGTCCTGTCCCTCGATGGTCCCGGCGGCTGCCCAGTGGACAAAGGCTACAGTGCTGCCCGTTACAAACACAGAGTGTGAGAAAGAGACCCTGAACCATCCTGTGTGCTGCGAGACTCTATGCAAGAACTGGGACTTTCTGTACCAAAACCTCAAAAGGTTTAACCACCCTTTCCCACCCCCGGTATGATGCTACAGAACTGTAATCCTGTAAGGCTGAGACAGGAGGCTTGCAAGTTTGACCCCAGCCTGGGCAATTAAGTGATTTAGTGAGACCCCATCTCAAAATAAAAAATAACTAAAGGACTGGGGGTGTAGCTCAGTGCAAGGACCCCCAGCCCTTTAGTTATGGACCACCATGCAATTCGCAAGGCCTGCACAGCTGGCCTTGTTTCTTTGCTCCCCTTTGCCCCTGCCATACACAAATGTCTCAGTTCTGCCAAAGAGTTCACCAGGGGTCAAATACACGACAACCAGAGTCAGAGCAGAGAGCACGCAGGGGATCCTTGCAAGATTCCAATTCCCTATTCAAAGGCCAGATGCAGGGGTGCATGGCTGTAGGCCTAGCACTTGGGAGGCTGAGGCAGGAGGATCATTTGCACTCAGAAGTCCGTGGTCAGCTTGGGAAACATAGCAAGACCCTGTCATACAAACCAAAACAAACACCAAAGCAAATGCCCCACTGAGAGGATCAGACTGACTTAACTCT
>RJWM01044065.1:0-13467 GCA_004363535.1 Dasyprocta punctata | reverse complement strand
ACTAGCAGCAGTAGAAGCAGCATCAGCAGCTAACCAGCCTACTTTCTCACTTTTATATTACATACATGGTGTAAGCCTATGGTTTCCGACCACCCATGCCCAGGATGTGATTTCCATTATCCACACCCTTAATCCCAGTATCACATTCTTAATACATATTCACACACCTTAATTAACCCATCCTTGAAATGCCCCACCTGTAACATGAGGCTTTGGGGGGACATCTAGGTGCAAACCACAACAATCCCCTCTAGCCTACAAAAGACTCATATCTTCAGATTTTCATGTTTTTTGAGACTGTCTTTCTGTGAAGTTCAAGCTAGCCTGGACTCACTATGTAGCTCAGATTGACCTTGAACTTGCAACTATCTTCCTGCCTCAGCTGGAATCACAGGCATACATCACTAAACCTGGCCATATTCTTAGATTTAAGGCAAATTAAGCTACGAGCCCCTGTACAAATGAAAAGAAAGTTAAAAACTTCCAACACATAATGGCAAAAGATAAACATTTCTATTCCAAAAGGTATAAACAGGGGCTGGAAAGGAATGGGACCCAAGCAAGTCCAAATTCCAGCAGGGAAAACAGTGAATCCTGTAGTCCCATGTCCAGAATTCAGAGTAATCTGTGGCAAGATGTGAATTTTAAAGTACTTGCATACCTCCACCCCTACAGCACTACCAGTGATTGTAGCTGCCACAGCTTCGTTCTTAAGCCAACTCTGCTCCCTCCTTGCAGCTTTTCTCAGATAACCCATGTTTCTGGCTTCTCCAAAATTCTGGGGTCTCCACTGCATCTTTGGCTTCACACTCACAGCTTCACACGCTGCCCTCTCAAGGACACATTGCCTGGCCTCTCAGGCCTTCTGAAATCTGGGTGGAAGCCTACTGTCATTTCTGCAATTATGTACAGTTTTTTATTTCATATATTTCTGCCTGACATTTTTCAAGGATTTTATATTATTGTTGGAGCTGTCACTCATATCATTATACCCTTATACTTCAGCACACATATATCTCTAAAACTATATCCATATTTTATATAACTATAAATCATTGCCACACATAGATAAAATTATTCATATTTATCTAACATCAATCTATAGCCAACTTTCTCTGATCATCTTGAAATGCTTTTTTCCTATCAGTTTAATAAATGATTACACAAATTTTATGGCACCATATGAAGAGCAAGGATAATTTTACTGTCCATGTAAACTTCTACTGAATGTATCTTATTTTAGAAATACTTTAATCCTTCTTAAATACTACATTAGAGAGGGATATTTAATAGTTAGAACTATAGGTGCCCTAAAATCAATACTATATGAGATGTCACATGAAAATGTCCAAATTAAATTGTACTTTGTATGATTTTTATTATTGCTGTTACTCTACAACTTGTTATATTATAATTTAAATAACATGTCTCTGAGTTAGTATTTTATAATAACAGAGGACTTTGTTTGTATATACAGCTTAGGTGCATTTAAACTTGACAAATAACAGGTGATGATAATGTAGCATAGAAAATGAAAATGGTCTGGCAGGGAGAAGCGGAGTCTTGGCATTCTTTCAAATAAGCATTTGTTCCACATACTAGAATTAGCAATGTTAGGGGTTAAATTCAGCATTGTCACAACAGGTTTACAAAGCAGCATTTTGCCACAAGAACACTCAGGAATGAAATCTGTCAAGTCTTAGAAAGCCTTCAATTTTCTCTTTATATGTTTTTCTAAGAGTTACATGCACTTTTCATAAAAATGAAGTTTCTCTCTTTTCTTTGCTCAAAATCAGTAAGAATATCTCTCTTCATGTTTATGTTGAGTTTTCCTTGCCTTTATTAAAAACTTTTTAATAACTAACCTCTTGATGTAGAGCATGTAGAAAATCATTCAATACTGATGATCCTATTCATCATTACAGAAAAAATACAATTTTATGTCATTTTCCAGTGTACGCTACTAAACCTAAACCAGACAAAAGAGGCTCAGCTGTAACTAATCATCCTAGTCTTCCTTTTCAACAATCATGTTGACTAATTCAGTCATCTCATTCAATGTTAGAAGAGTCCTTTTGAAGGTTGAAATTCAAAACTTCTGACATATTCAAGTCACTAAAATTTTCATAATAAAGACTAATCTCTGACAGGGACTACATATTAAAGCATCAATTTCCAGCAGCTACAGTTTCCACCTTGAGATCTGTTTTAAATGTAAAACATTGTGGGTGAACTGAGTTCATGGTGCCTTAGTCAAAGCAGCATTCTCAGAAAGCTCTCAGCTATGTACTGAGGATAGTCAGAGTGCAGCTAAAACAGATTGTCAAGAATGCAACCATTGGTTACAACTTGAATGGGATAATGATCAGATGAAATGCAGAAAATGGGAAACCTAGAACAAAGAACAAAGTCATATTTAAGTGTAGGTATTAACCCAACTCAGATCCAGAGATGTTACTGTTCACAGAACTATGATGCCACTTGGCATCCTACAGGACATGATGCAGAATCTGTGATAACAGCAGTCTCCTGAGTCACTAGTCCTCTTCACACTAAAATTCTTGAGACTTACCATGCTGTGCAATGCAGAAAACTTTCTGGAAAAGAGGCCAAGAGAATCACTGCAATTGGACATTATTGTAGAAGGCTTTGTTTGCCAGCCCCAGAGGAATTTCTCAGTTTCCCTGCTAGGGCACAGTCCAGAATCTGTGAGACTAATGGCAAACAGAAACCTGGCCTGTGAGTGTCAGGCCCAGAGTCCTTGCAACTTCACAAGCAATTCAAAAGTGTTTAGAAGACAGCATGGAGGTGGGGAGTAATGATAGCTGGGTCCTTCCCTCCACAGTGATTGCCTCTCCAGAAACCTGCTTAACCTCAAGAAGATAACTAAACCACAAAGGACTGGGTAAGATGAGAGAAGGGAACCTAATTTCCCAGACTTACAGAAGGAGGTTGAGGAAAGCTGTCTCAAAGTTCATTGCAGAGAACCCCACATAAATGTCAATGGAGCAGAAGTAATACCCCTCCAAAACTTCTAAAGTGAACAGAAATCCTAGAAGTTGGACCCATAAATCAATGGGTCTACAATAGGGTGACCCACTGGCTCTTTCTTAAAACCTACTGTAGCCAGAAAGTAAAACAGATTTGGTAATCTGTTTGCATTCTCAGGCCCCCTTAACCTGGAAATTGTACAAATGGAGTTAGCAGATATGCATAGTTTTCATCTAACTACAACAAAATACATATTTTTCCAAGCAGTGTATGGATAATCCCAAAATAGGCCATGTCTTAGACAATAGAGTAGGCTTAATTAGTACAAAAGAATTAATGTAATTCCTGACATCCTTTCAAATCATAGCAGAATGAAACTATAAATCAACATCAAAAGAAATCACACAACAAAATCCCATACAGGGAGGAAATTACAAAAATCATAGCAGAAATTAACACAATGGAGACCAAGAAAACAAAACAAAGAATTAATGGATCAAAGAGTTGGTTCTTTCAAAGAATAAATAAAATTGATAAATCTTTAGCCAACCTTATAAAAAAAAGAATGAAAAGACTCAAATTCAAGCATTGAGGAATGAAAAGGGTGAAATCACTACAGACCCTGTGAAAATTCAGACCATCAGTACCTACTTTGAAAATCTTTACTGTCACAGGATGTAAAACACAGAAGCAATGGACAGATTCCAAGAAGTATATGAACTAACAAAGCTGAATCAAGAAGATATAAAAATTCTGAATAGCCCAATATCTGTTAATGAGATTAAAAAATGAGATTCATTAAAAGCTTACCAACAAAAAAAGTCCTGGTCATGATGGATTCACAGCTGAATTCTACAAGAAATTTAGAGAAGATTTAATGCCAATACTCCTCAGAATCTTTAATGAAATAGAAAGGGAAGGAATTCTGTCTAACTCATTCCTTGGGGCAAGTATCACCCTGATACCAAAACCAATAAAGAGAACTACATGCCAATATCCCTAGTGAACATAGATGCAAAAATTCCCAGTAAGATACTAGCAAGCAGAATGCAGCAAGTCATCAAGAAGATTATACACCGTGACCAACTAGTATTTGTCCCAGGAATGCAGAGATGGCTCAACATACATAAATCAATAAATGTAATACATCATGTCAACAAAGTCAAAGACAAAAATCACATGATCATCTCAATAGACACAGAAAAAACTCTTGATAAAGTCCAACACTTGTTCATGATAAAAATCCTACAGAAAATCAGAATAGATGGTCTTTACCCTCAATCTGATAATAGTCATCTTTGACAAACCAACAACCGACATCATACTAAATGGACAAAAACTGAAAGCTTTCATTCTAAAATCAGGAGCAAGACAAGGATGTCCACTATCACCACTCCTTTTCAATATAGTTTGAAACATTAGCCAGAGCAATTAGACAAGAGAGAGAAATAAAAGGGATAAGGATAGGTAAGGAAGAAGTTAAACTATCATTATTCACAGTTGACAAGACACACTATATAGAGGACCCCAAAAACTCCACCATAGACCCCTAGTGCTAATAACCAAATTCAGTATCATAGTTAGTTACAAAATCAACACTCAAAAATCAATAGCATACCTGTGCACAAACAACGAACTCAGTGAGAGAGAAATTAGGGAAACTATACACTTCACAGTAGTGTCCAAAAAAATGAAACACTTAGGTATACATCTAACAAAGGAACTAAAGGATCTATATATTGAAAATCATAGTACTCTGAAAAAGGTAATCAAGGAGGATATCAGAAAATGGAAAGGTATCCCTTCCTCATGAATAGGAAGAACCAACATGGTGAAAATGGCCATACTCCCAAAATCACTGTACAGATTTAATAAAATCTCAATCAAAATATCATTAACATACCTCACAGAACTAGAGAATGCTTTCTTAAAATTCATCTGGAAGTAGAAGAGACCTAGAATAGGAAAGTCAATCCTGAGCACAGAAGGCATCAAAATTTCTGATTTGAAATTATGCTACAAAGCTACTGTGATAAAATCAGCATGGTACTGCCAAAAAAAGCAGACCTGAGGACCAGTGAAACAGATTAGAAGATGAAAACACAACTACAAACATACTCAGCCACCTTATCTTTGACAAAGGGGCCAAACATATTCACTGGAAGGCAGATAGCCTCTTTAATAAATGGTGCTGGAAAAACTGGCTCTTTACACACCAAAGACTGAAAATAGACCTATATCTATCACCATGCACTAAACTAAATTCAAAATGAATTAAATATCTAAATATTAAAACAGAAACACTAAATATACTGGAAGAGAAAATAGGTAGAAATCTTGAAGACATAGGTATAGGGAGATACCTCATGAACAAAACCCAGACTACACAGTAAGTACAACAAAGAATCAACAAATGGAATCTCACCTTATTAAAAAGTGTTTGCACATCAAAAGAAATCATTAACAGACTGAAAAGACAACCCACAGAGTGGGAAAAAAATTTTAGCCATCTGTCCCTCAGACAAATGACTTATTTCTAGAATATATAAAGAATTGCAAAAATCAGACTCCTCTGATTCAAAGACCCAATCCAGATATGGGCAGCTGAGATAAACACACACTTTTCAGATGACGAAATATAAATGGCAAATAAATGTACGAAAAAATGTTCGATATCATTGGTCATTCAAGAGATGCAAATTAGAACAATGAGATTCCATTTCACCCAAGAAAGAATGGCCAAGATCAAGAAATCAACCAATAACAAATGCTGGAGGGACTGTGGAGAAAAAGGAACCATGCTCCACTGTTGGTAGGAATGTAGGCTGGTACAAGCATTATGGAAATTAGTGTGGAGATTCCTCAAAATACTAGACATAGAGGTTTCATTCAACCCAGCTATTCTCCTTCTGAGTATTTTCCCAGAAGAATTAAAAACATCATACCACAGTGATATATATGCAGCACAATTTGTGACAGCTAAATCTTGGAAACAAACCAAAATTCCATCAACTGAGGCCTGGATAAAAAGGATGTGGTATTTTTATGCAATAGTGCACTACTCAGCTATAAAGAAGGATAAATTTGAAACATTTATAGGAAAATGGATGCAACTTGAGACCATACCCATAAGGGAAATAAATCAGACTTGCATATGTAATCATCATATTGTCTCCCTACTATAAGAAGCCAAAAAAGTAAATAAGACCTAAAATGTATGATAGATATTGTGAAATGAGAAGAAACTGTTCAAAAGGAAAGAGAAACTAGGATGGCAGAAAGGAGAAAAGAAAGACAAGAAAAGGAAAAAAATACATATATATATAAAATAGTTAAGATAGTTATACTAATAGGTATTAGTTCATTGAAAAGAAAGGTTTGTGTCTATATTGTTTGATCAACTTTTCATGCCTATATCTTGTCATATGAGCAATCACTTTGAAGATAACAATTCACAATGTGCTAACCATTGTTACTCTCCTGCAATCTTGTTTTGAAATTTTGTACCATTGTTTTTGTTGGTTTTTATTTTCTTGAAATAAAATTTACAAAAAAGGAACCACAAAAACTACTCAGACATGTGAAGATTAAATAATAAATTATTGAATAATAAGTAGATCACAGAAGAAATTGGGGAAATAATTAACAATTTCTAAAATCAAATGACTATGGAGGCCCAACATACTACAACATACAGGACACAATGAAACCAATTGCAAGAGAGAAGTTAATAAATTATGAATGCACACATTAAAATAATTGGTTGATTCCAAATAAATAACCTAATGATCTAACCTAGATAAACAACAGTGAAATGCAGCACAGTAGATAGAAATGAAGAGATCAGAGAAGAAAATTAAATTTTAAAAAAAAGCTAAGGATCAGTGAATCAGAGTTGATTCTTTGAAAATATAAAGATTTATAAATCCTTAGTCAAACTCATCAAAGAAAAAAAAGAAAAAGCTTATATCAGTTCAATTAGGAATGCGAAAGGTGAAATCACAACAGATACCACAGAAATCCAGAGAATTTTAAGAAACTATTCAAAACATAATCCAACAGACTATGGATAAAGTAGAAGAAATGGAGAATTTCCTAGACACAGGAATTACCAAAATTCAAACAAGATAAAATAAAAAATGCTATTACTAATATTAATACCATCAAACCTTATTTTCCCAATTTTCTCCCCTTTTTTATTTTGTAATACCTTGTTATGTTTTATTATGTTTTTCCCATTGTTTCTTTTTTCTTTCCTACCTCTCAGCATATACTCTATTATTACTACTTCTTAGCCTCCCAAAGTTGTTGAAAGAGTCATAAACATTTCAAACAAATTTTAAATTAAGTGCTAATATATGATTGGTTCTTTAGATGTTGTTATTATTGATAATTTTTCTTTCCTTGCAAGTCAGTGATTGAGGCTGAACCAGTTTGAAGTAGTTGATTGGGTGACTACAAATTGACTCATAACCAAAGCCAAGGACACTTTACAGGGAGAGACCTTCATACTAAAGAAATCTCTTGTACAGTGGCAGAACGTTCCCTACTGATCAATAATATTCAGAACAAAAACACAAGAGAAAACAAGTCAATAAAATGCCTCCAGAAATTCACAACTCCCCAAAAAACTTACCTCTCAGATGAGAAAATGAAGACATGTCCAAAGAACTAAAAAAAATTACATTCCTTAAGTAATCAAAGAGATCAAAGTTGAGATAAAAAATGCAAGATTCAATTACAAAGACATTCAACAAGCTTGAAGAAGATGTAAATAAACAAACAGGCAAACAAACAAACAGGTAAAGAGCAAAATTAAGTTGAATAATGAGCTTAGATACATTACAGATGAGCAGCTGAAGGATTTATGGAAAACAATGTAGAATATAAATTACTACTTTACTGAAGAATTAGAGATTATGAAAAGTAATCAAGCAGAAATCTTCGATGTAAAAAATTCAGTTGAAAGTATGATCAGCAGGCATGACTAATCTGAAAGAGATAATCAGGAATTGAAAGCAGGATTGATGTAGTAGATCCGAAAGCAAACACCACAGAAGCTGTATCTATCACCTGTTAGATGACAAAAGAGAAAATTCCCAGAATTATAGGAGTTAAAGAAATGTTGGAACACAGCACTAAAGTTAGAAAACCATTTCTTCACCAGTGTTCAATGTTTTTCTATAAATGTTCAAATCTAAAGAATGAAATTAATAAGCACACAAGTGAGGTATTTAAAACTCCCAAGTATACATGACCCAAAAAGAAATCATGACACATCATGGTCAAAATTCCAAATATTCAGCACAAAGAAAGACTATTAAAAGTAGTTAGAGAGAAACATCAAAACTTATAAAAGTGACCCTCACAGAATTACAGGGATTTTCTTTGCACAAACATAAAAATCTAGGATAGTTGGAGTGAAGGTGTCCAAATTCTACAAGAAAACAAACTGTCAAACCAGATCACTGTATGCCGAAAAATTATCCTTTGAAACTGATGGAAAAGTAAAACTTTTTACAACAAGAATCTAAACAAATTTCTGACTACTAAACCAGCATTTCAGAAAACATTCAAAGGAACCCCAGCTAGGCACTGTGAGTGCTTCTGCACAAGGTGCCTCTTTCCCCACCTTTCATTGGCCCCTACTTGCTCTGCACAACGTACTTCTTTTCCTACCTATTATAAATATAAAATCTCACTACCTTTTTCTTGTGTACTGTCCAGTACTTTGTTCAGGACACCAAAAACCTGGAAAGGATCCCTGGAAAGCCCACAGAGCTGAGCCAGTCCATGCTGTGACATTTTGTGCTGCCTCTACAGGGACTGGAGCCCGGTTCACTCCATTTTGTTCTTCCCAATACACTCTTCTGCTTTGTCAGTCTTTTGGAGAAATAGCTATTGATAACTTGGTCTCCTGCTTCCATAGCTGCCTGTCCTAGGCTGACTCATTTTGTGCCCCAAAACTCATTTGTGCTTTTTCCCTAGATGGCCTTTTATTTTTGTGTGCCTCTACTGAGTTGCTTTCTTGGGATCCTGTTTCTTAAGACCTCAGGAGGCCGTCTTGACCCACTTTTTTGTTGTGTTCCTCAGATATTTTGGTTCATCATGTGGTTCAGTCATGTTTGCCAACCATTTTTTTTTCTTTTTTTCCTGACCTCATGGACACCAGGAAATCTCTCCTCATAAATAACAGCTAAAGCCTCCACTTTTAGGAAATGTATGGGCCTCCTCCCCTCTTCTCTTTTAAACACTGATCAAATTCCCTCCCTTATTCTTCCAAAATAAATTTATGTAGTTTAGAAGCATGTGTCTGAGGGCATGAACAGAACAAAGGGAAGTCAGTGAAGGTCAACTTAACTGGCTAGGAGTGTGTAGAGCAGAGCTGTAAATCAACAGATAATAAACCCAATCCTTGTACTTAGAACTTTCTAAAGTGTTTGTTTGTTTGTTTGTTTTTGCTTTTCTCTTACATGCTAAAAAAAGAAGTTTCTCTACTGCCCTAAACAAAGCAATTACCATAATTATTATTGGGGTATATGAGAGGGATATGCTTTCAGGCTAGTAAATCTGTCCCATCCTCTTTAAGTGACCCAGAAACTTCACAGAGGCTAGTTCCCCAAAGACACCCAGGATTCCTAGCACCCTCTTTCTGCTCTTCAGATAGCTTTTAGACCCATAAGACACACTCAGAATGCAGTTTCTTACTCTTCCAACTCTCAGCTCATCCTGCCCCTAAGAGAAGTCCCAGGAGTAGAGGGAACTATTCAAGTTTAGGTTCCCTTTTTAATGGCACAATGGAAAGAATGGTTCAGTTGACTTTTGGAAGACCCTGGTAGGTTTGTTTTAAATATTGACCCTTCCTATTGACCTCTCACAACAAGATGTTGAATTTGTTTCAGCCACTTTCTGTACTCCAGATCGAAAACAAAGAATCCTAGAAGAGACTACAAGATAAGCTGTTATGGTCTATATCTAGATGTCCCCCCCAAAGACTCATGTGCTCATAGGTGGGGCTTTCGAGGGGTGGCACAATCATGGATTATGGGTGCACAATAGTTAGGTTAGTCCACTGATTGATTTAGCAAAGCTGTGGGTGATGGGATTACTGAAGAGGGAAGCCCTGTGTTGTATGTGGATGACACCAATCAGTAGGCTTGTACCCTAGATAGAATATAAAGCAAAAGAAGGAAGGCAGACCCACTTCTTTATGCCTTGCCATAAATTGTTTCTCCTCTGCAAATGCTGCAGTGCCCTACATTGGATCCAGCAGCCTATGGACTAAAACCTCTACAAACCATGAGCTGAAATAAACCTTTACTCCTTTAACTTGTGGTGTTGGATATTTTGAACCAGCAATGAGAAAGTAACTAAGCCATATGCAGATGAACAGTACTCTACAATAAGAGAAGGGAATCACTCCAGAGAACTTACTGTCCCTTCTACATAACCAAATTTAGACTAAAACTCTGATGAACTAGACACAAGGTCTAAAATGATAACTGCTCTTATCATCAAATAAAAAGATATATTAAGAAAACTGTTAGTTGGGTGTGGTGGCGCATGCCTTTAATCCCAGCACTCAGGAGGCTGAGGTAGGAGGAGGGTTGTGAGTTCGAGGCTGGCTTTGGCTAATATGCAAGCACAAGGCCGGCCTGAGCTACATAGTGTGACCCTACCTCATAAAACTAGGGCCAGGAGTTTGGCTCAATGGCTTAAGTGCCTGTCTGGCAGGTGTGAAGTTGTGAGTTCAATCCCTGGTGCCGCAAAAAACAAACAAACAAACAAACAAAAACTGTTAGCCGGACATGGTGGCGCACGCCTTTAATCCCAGCACTCAGGAGGCTGAAGTAGGAGGAGCATTGTGAGTTGAGACTGGCTTGGGTTACAATGCGAGTGCAAGGCTGGCCTGAGCTACATAGTGCGACCCTGCTTCACAAAACTAGGGCCAGGAGTTCGGTTCAGTGGCTTAAGCGCCTGTCTGGCAGGCACGAGACTGTGAGTTCAATCCCCAATGCCACAAAAAAAAGAAAGAAAGAAAAGAAAACTGTTAGTCATGAAAGGGTGAGAGAGGTTACACACAGCAAAGAGGAAACTCCAGCTATCTTTCATAGTCAATTAGTAGAAATTTTCTATAAATATACCAGATCTATCTTTCGAAGGTGAATAGGTACTGATAGGATGGCATTTCATTAGGCAATCAACCCCGGTAATCCAGCTCAAATTACAAAAACTTTAGAAGGGTTCTCAAGCCCCTATGACCCAATTGCTAGACACAGCCTTTTCTGTGTTCAAAAATTGAAATCTAGATGAGGATGAAATAAGAGGTTCCGAGAAAAAAAAAAAAAGACAGGTCAAAATTATGGCTTTCACAACTGGCAATTCTTTCAGCACACCCAAGGCCAATCTTGGAAAGAATTCCTGCTTCAAATGCAAGGAAAGCACACACTGGACATGTGACCCTAGGAAGCCTCTGCCTGGGCCCTGCACCGTGTGTCAGGCAGTCAGAGTGCCTGACACGCTACACTGGAGGGTGACTCTCCCTGCTCCCAGAGAGAGGCTAGGCCTGCCAAAGCCCTCTCCTCCCACTCTGCTGAAGAGACCTAAAGGAGCCTGGGCAAATTGCAGCGCCCCTGTTCATGGACACCTCCACCTCCTGTGAGGAAACCCAGATAAACAGAGCTGTCGTGGATAAGACAGTTCGATTTTTAGTCAGTACAGGGTTGGCTTACCCTGCTTTAACTTCCCTCTCCGGAAAAACGTGCTGTAGATCTGCAGCCATAATTGGGACTGTGGGGAGCCGTAGTCGGAGCTTCTTTACACCGGCTCTGACATTTCAATTTAAAGGTTGAATGCTCGACCATGAGTTTTGCTGTCTTATTTGGAAAAGATACTACATGGAAAATGGTTACACGAATCTTCACAGGAGTAAGACTAACGGTGACCACCAAACAAGTCTGCAAAGATTGCCCACTCTGTGCCTGCAGTAAGGTCTCTGGCAAGCCCAGACCTCATCCTTTGTCAGAAACTATACAGAGGAGAAGGACATACCTGGGGAGGCCTGGGAATTAGACTTTATTCTCATGCCAGTGTGTGGGGGATTTAACACGTTCTCAGTCATTTTATCGGCATTTTTACTAATAAAACTAATGAAAAGTCTGTAAATGAACTGAATCTAGTTAGTTGCTTGAATTTGAGTAATTACTACCCAAATATGAATATTAATTAGTATTACAAGTCAGTAACATACCAACAGTTCTGTTATTATCCATTTAAAAAGTGTTACACAAAATGATACTCAAAATTTACAATTTAGCCATGTTTATGCTTTCTTTACTGATACAGGTAAAGATGTTTGATTTGGCTGTATTGTGCCACAAAAATAGATTTCTTTTTAAAAATTCCTTGTGCGAGGCATATACTCAAATATAACCAGTTTCTGTTTAATGACTGAGTTCCTTCCCTGCAACTAGGTCATTACATGAATTCATCACTCAATGAGGAGTTGTATACCATGTGTACTTTGCAATATTCAGAACAAAAAAATGCTCAAAGGAAACTCCAACTTGATGACTTTGCTTTTATTTGTGTAACTCCTAAATACTGTACTGAACTGTAGAACAGAACATACAACTACAGTACAGTACTGTACTGTACTGTACAGTAGAGTTGGCAGAAATTACCATACTGTTCTGTAGAAGAAGCCACCATAAGACACTACCACTCACATTCCTGCATCGTAAGTATGAACGTAGGTTGTTAGTTCAAATGGTGTGTCATAAGTCCAAATAGTATTTAAACAGGCAGATTGTTATACAAAGAATATCTATAATAACTGTCTACATACAGTGTGTGGTATTCAAAAAATAAGCTGTTTATCAATTTCAAAAGAATATCATAAGAATGCCCATGCATAGAAGGGTTTGCTTTATTTCACATATGAGTATAGTCTCAAGTCGTGACCATTTACTTATAAAAGTCTCAATGCAATCTTTCTTAATAGCTGAGTAGTACTCCATTGTATAAAAATACCACATCTTTTTTATCCATTCTTTTATTGATGGGCACTTGGGTTGTTTCCAAGATCTGGCTATTACAGATTGGATTGTCATAAACATGGGTGCACAGATATCACTGTGGTATGAAGTTTGCAATTTTTCTGGGAAAATGCCCAGAGGAGAGATAGCTGGGTTGAATGGGATCTCTAATCCTAGCTTCTTGAGGAATCTCCACACTGACTTCCACAGTGGTTGCACCAGTCTACACTCCCACCAACAGTGGAGAAGAGTTCCTTTATCCCCACAGCCCCTCCAGCATTTGTTGTTGGTTGATTTTTTAAACTTGGCCATTCTTTCTGGAGTGAGATGGAATCTCAGTGTTGTTTTAATTTGCATTTCCCAAATGACCATTGATGCTGAGCATTTTTTCATATATTTATTTGCCATTTGTATTTCTTTCTCTGAGAAGTGTGTATTC
>RJWM01044064.1:0-13472 GCA_004363535.1 Dasyprocta punctata | reverse complement strand
AAAAAAAAAAAAAAAAAAAGAAAAGAAAAGAAAAGAAAAGTCCTCCTGGATCCCATATCTAAAAGGAAGTAATTCAAATTATGCCCCACAGCACATGTTCAATTCTACTGCAGTGTTTCTGTCCACTCTTTCTTGGTATCTTAGAGCTGAGAGTCCTGACTGAGCCCAGGGAGCCTATGAAATGCACCAAAGAGTGTGGAAGCGCATGTGACAAGTTTTCAGGGCAGAGAAATTAGAACTTCATCAAACGTGAAAAAGAATTTGTGTGTGTGTACGTGCAAGTGTGCCTGTGTGTTACTGGGGAGTGAACCCAGGACCATTGCCCTGAACTACATCCCCAGCTCTTTCCAATTTCTTTATTTGACACAGTGTCTCACTAAATCCCTAAATTGACCTGACGAGGTTGCAACTTGCAATCCTCCTGCCTCAGTTTTCCAGAGTTCTGGGATTGTGGTTGTGTACCACCATGCCCAGCTGCAAAGGATCTTGATACAAACCCACACCCACAGCTCATGTTTCCGTGTATATCCAAATACTAACCAGGCACTCAAGATTTGTTTTTCCTGTGTGTTGTTACGTATGTAATAAGAAGGTTATCAGCATTTTCAAAGCATCATTTCTAATTCTGACAGCAAGTTAATCTTGGCCCTGTTTTATCAGTAAGGAATATGGAAAATTAAAGATGACCACTGTTGTAGTCAGGTTTGCAAGGAAAACAATTATATATAGGACACACAATTTATAGAATTACATATAATGGTTACACAAGGAGTCAAATACAAAGAAAGTGCAGGAAATCTGTCCACACACTAAAGACCTAGAGAATCCAGCCGAGGACCTGGATCCCATGACGATGTCCTGCATGAGTTCAGCTGGAAGCCTAGAGCTCATGACAATATCTTATGTAAGTCTGTTTTACGGATCTGTGCTGGGAAGGCCCCAAGGTCAGCAGGATCTAGAAAGTCTGTGCAGCAGGATGAAGGATCTGTGTCAGCAGGCTGAGGGATCTGCACTGAGCCAGGAAGCAATGCTCAAAATAAGGACCAGGGTTCCCTGGAAAAGTACCACAGCCATCCTCAGCAACAAGGTCCCGAGCCCTCCAATGGTTACAGCCAAGTTCTTATCAGAAAGCCAGCATGACAAGCTTCTGCTAGACATTGAACAGCACACATCTTCCCCTCCTGAGCCAGGAAATGACGCTCAAAGTAAGGACCAGAGCTCCCCCAAAGTGAACCATAGTCATTCTCAGCAACAATGAGGTCCCAAGCTCCTCTGATGATGAGAACAGCTGAGTTCATATCAGGAAAGAAGCTCAACATGCTTCTATAGAACCCATGGTAACAGAACCAACAGCACCAAACAACAACCAATGTGGTACTTCTTCTCAGCAGAAACCTCGCACACCTGGTCTTTACTGGCAGATTTCTATCAGCCATTTGGTCTTTTGAGCTCTGCCCAGAATCTCCCATACAGAAAAGCCTAAGGCATTCCAGCTCCACTTACTCAGATAACATCTCTGAACCTTTCCAAACTTCGCACAAGCCACACCCAAAGGCTCTTGAACCACATGGTCAGGTACAGTCACAGCAACAACCTCACTCCACTGGTACCAAATTCCATCTTGGTTACTTTTCTCTCATTGCTGAGACAAAATACTTGCACAAAATGAAGAAAGGAAAGGTTTATTTAGCTCACAGTTTGTGGAGGTTTCAGTCCAGACTCAGCTGGCTCCAAGGCAGAGTGGCGTGGCTGAGGGCAACTGTTCATGTTGGCTACAGCAGATACCAAAAGCGACCAGAGCAAATGGCCAAAAGGGAGGCATGAACTGCTTTCCCTTCCTTGTATTGTATGCCAGCTACCCGTCCCAGGGCAGGCGAAGCACACACACCACCAATCCCAGCACTAGACCAGAAACCAATCACAAATGCTAGATTCAGCCATCTCTGAGAGGCCCACCCTCCTCATGACCACATGAGGCTTTGGAGGGACATCCAGACACAAACCATAACACCCACAAATTATTTGACATTTTCCCACCAACAGGTGGTACCAGCTAAGCATGGCAGTGCACACCAGGAATCCCAGCTGCTCAAGAGGCTGAAGCAGGAGGATCAAAAGTTCAAGGCCAGGCTGATCAGCTTAGAAACAGCCTGTCTCAAAATAAAAAAAAATAAATAAAAAGTGCTGAGATGTAGCTCAGGGGTAAAGCCCCCTGCTGTCACTGGTTCAGTCCCCAATACAACAACAACAAGAAAAAGAAAGTTGGGGCTGCACACCCCTTCCTCTGGAGTCTGGACGGGTTCTATGATCGCTTACTTTGATACTTTGATCAAATAAATAAGATGGGGATGAGACCTTTAAGAGGTGATTAGGCCTTTTAGAAAGCACTAGTGGCTTTAGCAGAGAGCTGGAAGGACAGGAGAGGTCCTTATAATTTGGCTCTTCCACCTCCCACAAGTGAGGGCGCAGCCCTGGCGCCAGCCCAGAAACAGCGCCCCCGCTGGGCCGTGAGTCTACTGCACCTTTGTGGTGGACTCCAGCCTCCAAACTGAGAAATGCGTTTCTCTTCTTGTAGAATCCAATGACACTGCCTCCATTTGAGACAAGGAGGTTTCATTACCTGTCCTTTGCAGTAATCCTTCATATCAGCCAGCTGTGGTGTTGTAAAGCAGCCCATGAGCCCGTTGGAGACATGGCTGTGCGGGTGCAGAGCGCCAGGCCAGGTCCTGACCTCCAGCGCCTCTGAGTCTTTGCCTGGTGCGGCACAGGTGAAATTACAGTTAAGGCTGCTGATCGGGCAACTGAGATTATCTTGGCTTCCCAGGCGGGCCTATGGCAGTCAGAAGGTCCTTGCAAGTAGGAAGGAGGCTACACAGTCGCCCAAAGGACTGGGCAGAGGAGGCTCTGCTGGGAGAGCCGGGAGACAGGCGCTCCTTGGGGCCCCTGAGTTTGGTCCCGCGAGGCCTGCTGATTTCTAACTGCAGAGCTGTAAGACAATAAACCTGCGTCTCTACTTGAGCCTCTAATTACGTGATACTGTGACGCGACACCATCAACAGAAAACTCCTGCAGAACTGATTTCAGATTTACAAGCAAAATAAACTTTTTGTTTTAAACGACTATGTTTTGGCCTAGTTTTTTCCCCAGTGGTACATCTCCCACCGGAACGGGACAGTTAAGCCTCCACGTGATCCCATAATCTCTTCAAGTGACCCAGAAGACTCAATCAGCTTGCCCTGGTATTACATTTTTCACTGAAAATTCCAGAGCCACCATGGCCGAATGTCACCAGTCGCTTCTTCCTGGGGTCCTCGGGGGTCTCCAGAGACCTTGTGCCGAACCCAGGGTGCCCTTTTCTCTTGTCCTTGTTCTCAGTAGTGACACTGACCAACATGTCTTTCTCTTAATCAGAGAAGTTCTTATACATAGCAGTATTTCAAAGTCAACGCATTTACATCAAAACATTATTTTTAAAAATGATGACTAAAAAATTAATAGTACATAAGAGAAAAAGCAACAACTTTTTAGTAGGCTATCGAACATTTTAATCAATGCTAAGCATCTTGTTTTAACCTATTTGAGGATGCGTTATAGATTTAATTTTCTATGTTTAAGTATCTTTTTTTCAGTGGAGCCATAAATGCCCTTTTAAATTAGTGGTAGTGAAAATAGTTATCCTGGAGATAATTATATTCAGTAATTAAGTTTTACAATAAAGTGATTTTAATCAGCTGAAGTAACACTCTCCGTTGGTCATTGCATTACTAGATGAGAAAAGCTCAGTTTTTCAGCTGAGGATGAAACCACTTCAGTTCTTCCAAAGGAAATTTCACAGTAAGTTTTCCCAAAAAAATCTCCAAAGTAAAGAGGCAACTGATTGGAAAATGAGATAATTTTCCTTCATTCCACCTCCTCTATGTTTTGTTTGACGGTATCTTACCATGCAGCCCAGGCTACCTCAGCCTCATGGTCCTCTGACCCCAGGGCTGGGATTGCAGGAGTACGCCGCCATGTCCTGGTCCTCCTCCTTGATGTTTTAGACCGTATGATTTAAACAAAGACAATTTCTTCAGAGTAAAACCAGTAAGAGCAGATTCGAATCCCAGAGGAGCTTGCTCTGTCCTAACAATCTGTCTCAGTCAGTGCTCACTGGAGAAGTGGGTTTAATGTGAGACACACAAGTGCATGAGAATTTACAAGATGGGCTCCCAACGGCCACCCGCAGAGTCCGATGTGCAAGAGAGCAGAAGGGCCGTCTGCACTGGAGACTGAAGGATCCAGTCAAAGGCCTGCAGCTCCCTGCGCTGTCCTGTGTGGGTCCGAATCAGGAGCTGAAGGGTCCGCACTGGAAGCAGAGAGACAATGTCCAAAGTGAAGTGAAGACTGGAGCTCCCCCGAAGACACACAGATGAGCCTTCCTTATCTGTCTCCCTTTTATACTGTTCAGCGACAGGGGGTCCTCTCTCTTCAGTGAATCCCTCAGTCACACCAGAGCTATGCTGATGCAGTTTAGTTGGGCGTTTCCTACTCAGGTTGACACAATCAGCTCATTGTCACACCTTCCAACAAAATCAGGGAGAAGTGCATTCAACTCGAGGCTGCAATGACCCAAGTGGATTCAGATCCCCACTGTTCTCCCACGTCTGCTCTGAGCCAGTAGAGACAGCAGGTGAAATACAATGCATCATATGTTGTTTGTTAAGGAAATATTAGTACGATTTTTTAAATGTATTTCTAAAAGTGCAATATTGCTCCAGTGTGGAGCAAACATGAATATAATTCAGTGTAAGCTAACTTTCAGTTGGAGCTTTATATTTAGATTACAATTTACAAAATAAGGAGAATTGATGCAGTGCTCATCAAAAAACAAACAGGATTTGAAACCAGCTCGTTAGGGAAGTCAAAAGGAAAACGTAGCACTCCAAAGACACTTGAAAGTTGACAGTAGACAGAGATACTGAGTGACAGAATAACTGGTCTGCTTCCCTAAAGACTGTGCACCAAAAGTGGTTTCAGGAGTGGCCATCGCCTGATCACAGGAAGAACTTCTGTTGGAGTCCATGAAGAGCTAAAACTTGTGAAGATTTAAATAGTGCTATCGGGACTCTTTCTGTTGTAAGTGATAGAAAATCCAACTCAAATTTGCCTAGTTAATATAAAGAATGTATTGGTCTGTAAGCCCCAGGCATAACTGGATCCAGGGGCTTAGGAAATGTTATGAGCTTATTTAATCTCTGAATATCACTTTTGCCAACCTCTGTGTTTTGGATTGGTCCTGACAGCATGTGGCATTCTGCTAAGACACCAGCAGCAACACCGACTCACAGCCTCTTTTCACCAAATTCTGGGAAGGTGTGGGGACTCTTCTCATCAGAAACCCAGCAATGTTTCTCAGGTCTTCTTGGCTCTGACTGAGTTAAACACCCAAATTAACTCCATGACTCAGTCAGAGGTATGGGATAAGCTAATCTGTTTTCCTGCTGTTTGCCAGTCATTCCTATTCAAGTGTGGCGGGTACAAGGGGAGGGGCTTTTCAAAGGAAATTTAAGATTCTAGAAAGGGTGCAAATAAACACACATTGGGCGCTACGCAGGGTCCACTATCGTATACCATTGTAAGATGTTAGCAAGAGACATTTTGAGCATTGTGTGCATATTTTTATAGATGTCATTTGATTCCAAAGCATTTACAGTCTGATATACAAGTATTAAAAAAAAACCCAGCGACTTTGATACCCTCTGAGATAATGCTTTCTTTCATTGGCTGTCTGTTTGCCAGTTGTCTCCGCACATCTATTCAGGCAAACTTTTTCCCTCACCCATGGGGTGTTCTGGATTGCTCGTCTCTGCATCTTGAGCATCCCAAGTCCTGCTTCCCAGCATGTCCTTTCCCTTCTTCATTTTCTGGTGTCCATACTCTTCTCTTCAAAGGCCTGTTTCATTGTTACTTTCTCTATGAAGCAACTGAAAACTCATGATCTTTGCTGCTAAGACTTCTCTTAGTTTTTAGGTTAAAATCTACAATTTCATCATTTCTCCCTGCTCTGTAGACACGGCAGATGACTTTGGTGGTGGCAGTCAGGCCCACTGACCTTGGTTACAGCCTTAGATTTTTCTTCTCTGTGTAGCACTCTTGGAAGTTTCTATTAAATAATCAAAAATTTGCACATAAAATGAAATAGGCCATTTCAGATGAACTATGCATTATATTCTCACTCCTTCTTTTCTGAAACCCTAACAGTTATCTTACAAACATAAAAATTTGCCTTTAGTATTTAATGTTTGGGTAATAGACCTTAAATGAATGGAGGGCAAATTTAAAGTTACTGACAGTAATTTCTGGTACAGAGCTAATTAGGAGTTAAGTATGATGAATGCTCCTATGATGAGCATTTAAAATGTGAAAACTCAGAGTTTCCTTTCTCCAAATAGCATGCTTTTACAAAATGTGAAATAAAATTCTAATGTGCATCAAAGTTTTCCTTGAAGAAACAGTCAGAAACCATTTAAAACAAATTTCTGGCACTTTACTGTTTCTGGTACTAAGAAATAAAATATTTTAACAAAATCACTATTTAGAAAATAGTGGGGTAGGTAGGTGATGTCTTTGAGAAGAGGGGAAAAATCCATCCTCATAACTGGGTCTCACTGGGGAATAATTTCTAGAATTGTGGACAATTATTGTGCATATCTTTGGCTATGCTTTCGGATGACCTTATGGTATTGGGAATTGCACCGCTTTACAGCACGGAAGTGATTACATAAAATCACGTTAAGGTGATGATAATAAGAGCCATGCAGACGGTAATGTCTGCTACTCTGCAAAACGCGCAGCCCAGGAGACTCTGAAAGCCATTCAGGAACAGAAAGTGCTGCCGATCGAATTCGACCTCTTTCTCTGCCAAAAGTCGGCACTCCCTGAAGCTCAGTAACATTTTCTATGAGTCATATATTTCACTCATCACTGAACGTCAAAGCAGGCCATTAAATCCTAGAAAAACAGGACAGGTAAGTTATTTTTCATCACATCATATACACCTTTTCATCCTACTTACACATTATTTTAGTCAAAAATGTGTTGATCTGAAGGCCCTGATTTTGAGATCATTCAGGCCAATGAGGTAGATATAAAAAACAATGTAGAAATTAAATCATCTCGGTCATGTGTGGTGGTGCACACCTATAATCCCAGCACTCAGAAGCTGAGGCGGGAAGATCACCTCAAATTTGAGATGAGCCTAAAGTGAATTTAAGCCCAGCTTTAACTATATAGTGAGTATCTGTCTCAAAAAAAAAAATTTAAAGTGTCTCATTACATAATTTACTATGAAGTATTTTATTCTGCATCTTTCATGTCCCCTTACACACACCCTTTCAAAAGTAAAGAAGCGAAGTCAGAATCATGTGACCATATTTGTTCCATTTGTTAAATAACTGCTGAGTATTCTCATGCTTTCCCCTTTTTTTCCATTTCATTTATTTTTATATATTTTTGCTCGTTGTTGTTGTTGTTGTCGAAATAGGGTCTTACTGTTAGGAAAAAAGAAAAAGAATCAGAGGTAGGCACTCAACTGCACAGGTTTATCTCAGAACAGACCTGAGAGGGCCCAGAGCAGCTCATTCACGCACAGGCCGTGGGCATGGGGCATGGGCTGTGGAAGGAAAAGGTCACATGGGACTTCCAGGGGGTCAGTACTAAGCACCCGTGGCTGTCTGCCTGGGACCAGGCTTGAGAATGGCAAGGAGTTGCGTGCTGTCTGTCAAGAGCAGGGCTCAACAACTGAGATGGCAGGCTGTCGCTGTGCTCACTGCGCTGTCAGCACAGGACAGTGCACCTGCAGCGGGTGCGAAAGCACAGCAGGGGAGGGATTTAAAGTGCAGCCTGCTCAGACTGGGATGTGGTGGTCAGATTCCTACCCTTACTATGTTACCCAGGCTGCTCTCTTCCTCCTGGCTCAAGTTATTCTCCTGCCTTAGCCTACTGTGTAACTGGGACTGTAGACACTATGCCTGACTTCAACTTGCCCTTCTAAAGATATGCTAGAGGGGTATAGCTCCCTACTCTGGCGGAAGAAAGCATTCAGTTATAGAATAGAGGTGGCTGCATTTGCTGGGCTGGAGAAGACCAGCAGGGCCATGCCAAAGGATGCGCCTATCCACAGTCTGTCCAACTATAACCTGCTTGTTGGCTCAAGGACCAGCACCTTGTCTGAGACAAGCACCATGTATGGGACCAGGAATGATATGAGGAAACCCAAGCTGGCCTCAAATTTGCAACCTCCTGCCTCAGCCTTTTAAGTGCTGAGATTACAGACATGCACCACCATGCCCTCTGGCCTTGGAGGACATCAGATAGAAAGGCCAAGGCAAGTGCTCACGGGCAGGAGTCAAACCTCAGACCAAACCCTCAGTCCTGCCCCAAACCTGAAAGCTTAATACCCTCGTGCCAGGTCCTGGACCGTGAACTTTTCTCCCCAGCCCTTCCACCCAGTGGAACAGATCTTGTCTTTTCTCTTTCAAAGAAATCACTTATCCTGCTGCTACTCTTGAGTGTCCTGCTTGGTTTTTTGTTGAGGACATCAAAGACCTGGATAGGACCAGACCTGGTGACAAGGAGTCAAGATTCTCTGCCATTCACAGCACACTGCCACAGTAGTCTTGGATTCAGAAACAACAGCAGACAGGCGGCGGTCGGGGCTCTGTGCATGGAGGGGAGAGGCTGCATGGGCCGGGGCCATCACCTCAGCTTGCAAGTCCTGCTGGGATGGCAGGACCCACATATTCTCCTCAGAAAAGCACCTGACACTTCTCATTCCAAAACAGAACCTTATCCCTAGTTGAGGATCACGCATTAGGAGACAGCAAAGAAAATCCAAATGCACCTGGGAAGGAGGGCGGGAGGGAACCAGGAGTCCCAGGAGGACCTCCTGCCTCTCAGGTGGGGCGAGTCCTAAGGGTCACGGTTTTCAGAAGAATATCAGTAACAGATTGAAAAGAAGCAATGCTGATTTCATTGCCATCAAATGCCTGTAAACATGTAAACCTGGGTCCCAGCAAAATCCTGCACGCAGAAAGGTTCCCTGGAGGATGTGTGGGTGCTGGATGGCTGAAGAGCACCCCATCGGTGAGCTCCACACCGATGGATCTGCGTCAGCTCCACAGGAGGGGTGCAATGCTTCCTCTCCCACCCTGGCTGCCCGGCCAAGGACCTTCCCAGTCAGCATGTCTGGTGCTACCAGATTTCACAGTGCTGGAGGCTCCTTTTGGAGGTGCTTTCTAGGCCCTTTCTATCCCGAACAAAGAAACTGGTCAAGAGAAGTGCCAAAGGTAGCAAGAGTTTTCATTTAGTAAATAAAGGTAGGAAAAGAAACGAACTCTGCAGAATTTGGATCAAGTAAAAGTAGAGAAAGAAGTACACAGTATAGCATGAGCCTCTTGTGTTTTTCATGATTTCTTTTCAGGTGACTATGGGTTTCTTTTGCTGCAGAAACACTGAAATAACACCCAGGATTTGGAGGCAGATTTATAGTATGTTGACAGGTACTGATAGCATCGTTCCCAAAATATCAGGCCCTGATCCTTGGTAGTTTGGGACTTATATGGGATAAACAAGCAGGAAGTACAAAAGCAGAGTGTTTGGAGGTTATTGATTGGTTCTTATGCTATGCATCATAGCGACCAGCCATGCATTACAGAGACAGAAGTAACAGGAACTTGTAACAGAAACTGTTACCTGGGAAACTAACAGACTGGCCGGGGTGGCGCATTTTCTGCTATACTGTAACAATGTACCACAATGGAATATAAATATAGTTAAAAACTTCTGCATGCCTATAATCCCAGCACTCAGGAGGGTGAGGCAGGAGGATCCCCGTAAGTTCAAGGCCAACCTGGACTACGAAGTGAGTTCAAAGTCAGTGCACACTACATAGTGAGACTCTGCCTCAAAAAAAAGAAAATAAAAACTGGTGGAGTCCATTTGTGTGTGTATACATACATGTGCACGTGTGTATAATACATGTGCATAATATATATTAACTGTATAAAAATACCAAAATTTTTTATTTATAAGTATTGGTCCAGTGTATTCCAACATATTTTTTCACAGTCCTTAAAATATTTTGGGTGAAAGACCTCCTGTACTGTTTTTAAACACAGGAACATAGGCTGTTAATACTTACTTATCACCAATAAATTATTTGTGATTTTTTTCTAAATAGAAAAAATTAAAGTGCCTCAATTGAACCTATATGAAACTTGCAGATTTTCAAAACATTTTTCAAGGTCAAATCATTAGTTCTTTGTAATTTTTCTACATTTATCATTAAGCAACTTCTAAACAGGGCATTTATCATTCTCTTCCTGTGTAAATGATATTTCAGTGTATTTAGTCCTTAATGAGAGAATACTGTTTTTTTTTATAATAGAAGAATCCTAGAGCTGGTCATGCTGTAGCACACCTATAATCCCAGCACTGAAGGGGTTGAGGCAGGAGAATCACCATGGATTCAAGCCCAGCCTGCACTACATAATGAGACCTTGTCTCATAAAAAAAAATTTAAAGAAAGAACGAAAAAAGGAAGAAAGGGGAAGGAAAAGGAAGAGGACAAGGAGGAAAAGGAATGGGGAGGAGGAGAATCTTCTTCTGGTTTGGATCTTTTCTTTCTTTTTCTTTTCTTCTACTGAGGATTAAACCCAGGGCCTTTGCACTTCACTGTATCTCCAACCTGTTTGGCTAGTCAGTCAGTCAGTCAGTCACTTATTTGAGACAGGGTCTAAGTCCCTAAATTGCACAGAGTGGGCTCCACCTTGTGATCCTCCTGCCTCAGCCTCCCACAGTGCTGGCATTTCAAGTGTGTGCCACCATGCTTGGCTCTAGTTCAGATGTCAGATGTCCACTGAACGCCTGAATGTTGGAGGATTGGTCCCAATGCAGCTGTGCTCACAGCTGGGGCTTTTGGGGAGCTGACTGGATCACGAGGGCTCCACCACCTGTAGATTTATAACTTAACTATGAGAGGTAGTTAAACTTCAGGAGCTTTGCCCTAGTTGGAATATTTAGGTCACTGAGGGCACACCCTTGGAGGAGAGATATACAGAGAGCATGGTCTTCTTAGTAGTTCAGGCTGGCCTTGAACTCTTTGAACTCAACTCCATGAGCTGGAGCCCAGTTTGGCCTCATGGAGATCCTCCTGTCTCAGTCTCCCAAGTACTGGAATTACAAGTGTGTGCTACCGCACCCAGCATTAAAGGGTATGCAGTACTTTGTTCTCTTTCCTGGCTGCCACGGAATAGCACCTTGACACAGGCCTAAAAGCACCCAGGCCAACCACCCAATGGACTGAATATGAAACTGTGAGCCAAAATAAATCTTGCCTTCTCTGAAGTTATTTTTCTCAGGTATTCACTCACAACAGCAGAAAGATGACTGACACAAACCCCAACTAACACATGCAGAAGAAACAAAATGTGACCTACTATCAGGAGTGCCAGTGGCTGCTGACACCAAGAGGCGCGTGCTTGACAAATTACTCCAAAACTGAATGGCTTAACACAGCCAGGGTTATCATCTCACTCAGGCTCTTTACATGGGGACTCAGAGTGGCTTGCTGTGGTTCCAGGTCAGTGTCACGCAGTTGCAGTCGAGGTGTCTGAAACTGTGGTGCTGAGGGCCTGGCCAAGGCTGCAGGGGCCCCTTCCCCAGAGAAGCAGCCACAGCCCAGGGCCCTCAGTCCTCTCCACGGTGCTTCTCCACAAGAAGAAGCTGCTTGAGTTGGCAGCTGCCCTGTTACCCTGCTCCTCCCACAGATAGATAGTCACTTTTACAACGGGACTATCTAAAGAATAAGATTTGATTTCCTACACAATAAACAGTACAGAGGGAATAGAAAAGAATTACACATTAAGAGGGATTTAAACGGTATCACAACCAGATGATAATGACTCAAACAAATTGGTTTAAAAAAAAAAACTCATACGGTTGTAAAAATTTCATATTATAAGATTATATTAAGAAATTGTTGTTAGTCGTGCTCAGTAAGATAATGGCATTGTGGCTTTAATGCGTTTATTTTTGACAGTTACATGGGGAAATATATGCAGTTGCAATCTTATGATGTCTGAGATTTGTTTTTTTTTTCAATTTAAGAGAAAATGGACACAGAAAAGAGAAACAAAAAGCAAAAGAGACAGACAGACAAACAACAACAACAAATCCGATACGATAACATTATAAGTTTATAAAATAAGATGGTTGGAATTTGACAGTAGTTGTAATATTGCATATCATTACCTTCAAAGGGGTTGTTCAGATTAACAGATATAGATATGTAAAATTGATCTAATCATATGAGTATTAACTATTCTTGATTTCAGTAGCTAATGCATTTAGTAATATAGCCATTTTAACTATCTTATGTATACCTATTTATAAACTTATGTCTTTTTCCTTTTCCCTTCCTTCTTTCCTCCTTTCCCCTTAGAATACCTCTTGTTGTCTTTAAAATAACTGCCCATATCATCAGGCCTAATATAATCAAACAAAATAGTTTAGAATAAAGCCAATGAAAAATAAAATGAGACCCGGGCGTGGTGGCGCATGCCTTTAATCCCAGTACTCGGGAGGCTGAGGTAGGCGGAGCGTTGTGAGTTTGAGGCTGGCTTGGGCTACAACGTGAGCACAAGGCTGACCTGAGCTACATAGTGCAACCCTGCCTCAAAAAACCAGGGCCGGGAGTTTGGCTCAGCAGTATAAGTGACTGTCTGGCAGGTGCGAAGCTGTGAGTTGGATACCTGGTGCCGCAAAAAAAAAAAAATAAATAAATAAAAATAAAACAATGGTCACAGAAAAGAGAAACAAAAAGCTAAAGGGACCAACAAATAACAACAAAAAATCTGATACTGTAATATTATAGGTTTACAAAAAGAGATGATTGGAATTTGACAGTGGTTGTAACATTGTATATCGTTACCTTCAAAGGGGTTGCTCAGACTGACAGATATAGACATGTAAAATTGGTCTAATCATATGAGTATCGACTGTTCTCTCTCAATAGTTAATGCATTTAGTAGTATGGTCATTTTAATCATTTTATGTATACCCACATATAAATCTATGTTTTTTTCCTTTTCCCTTCCTTCTTTCCTCCTTTCTCCTTGTAATACCTCTTTTTTTTTTTTTTTTTTTTTTTTTTTTTTTTTTTTTTTTTTTTTTTTTTTTTTTTTTTTTTTTTTTTTTTTTTTTTTTTTGCGGCACCGGGGATTGAACTCGCAGCCTTGCGCCTGCCAGGGCAAGCACTTAAGCCACTGAGCCAAACTCCCGGCCCTGGTTTTTTGAGGCAGGGTCGCACTATGTAGCTCAGGTCGGCCTTGCGCCGCGTTGTAGCCCAAGCCGGCCTCGAAC
The DNA here is from genome assembly GCA_004363535.1 of Dasyprocta punctata. Classification (NCBI taxonomy): domain Eukaryota; kingdom Metazoa; phylum Chordata; class Mammalia; order Rodentia; family Dasyproctidae; genus Dasyprocta; species Dasyprocta punctata. The sequence continues at coordinate 71 of RJWM01044064.1, read as the reverse complement.
TCACAACGCTCCGCCTACCTCAGCCTCCCGAGTGCTGGGATTAAAGGCGTGCGCCACCACGCCCGGCTTGT
>RJWM01044063.1:0-13462 GCA_004363535.1 Dasyprocta punctata | reverse complement strand
GTCTGATTATATTAGGCCCGACGGTATAGGCAGTTATTTTGAAGACAACAAGAGGTATTACAGGAAGAAAGGAGGAAGGAAGGGAAAAGGAAAAAGACATAGATTTACATGAGGGTATACATAAGATGGTTAAAATGACTATACTACTAAATGCATTAACTGGTGAAAGAGAACAGTTGATACTCATATCATTAGTTCAATTTTACTTGTCTATATCTGTCAACCTGAGCAACTCCTTTGAAGGTAACGATATACAATGTTACATCCACTGTCAAATTCCAACCATCTCATTTTGTAAACCTATAATGTTACCGTATCAGATGTGTTGTTGTTGTTTGTTGGTCCTTTTAGCTTTTTGTTTCTCTTTTCTGTGACCATTGGTTTATTTTTTATTGGTTTTGTTCTGAACTACTTTGTTAGATTATATTAAGCCTGATGATACGGGCAGTTATTTTAATGGCAACAAGAGGTATTCTAAGGGGAAAGGAGGAAGGAAGGAAGGAAGGGAAGAGGAAAAAGACATAAATTTATAAATAGGTATACATAGGACAGTTAAAATAACTATATTACTAAATGCATTAGCTATTGAAAAAGAACAGTTAATACTCATATGATTAGATCAATTTTACATGTCTGTATCTGTTAATCTGAACAACCCCTTGGAAGGCAATGATATGCAATATTACAACTACTGTCAAATTTCAATCATTTCATATTGTAAACTATAATATTATCATATCGGATTTGTTGCTGTTGTTTGTCTCTTTTCCTTTTTGTTTCTCTTTTCTGTGTCCATTTTCTCTTTTAAAAAAAGTTTCAGTATTTCTTAGTAAATTCAAAGAATGATCTGCTGATAAGAAAGAGGACCAATATGTGAACTGCAGTGCTGTTTACAGTCTTCTTCCTTACATAGGCTTGTGAGAAAACTAATAAATTGAAAATAAAAACATACATTCTAACTGTGAATGAAACTGCAGATATCAAATCACCAGAGATTTTCCAAACATTCTGTCATGAAATGATATCTGATATTTTCTTGATTCTTATATATATAGTGTGTGTGTGTGTGTGTGTGTGTGTGTTTATTTTTGGTACTGGGAATTGAACACATGAACTTGCCAGTCAGGCACTGTGCCACTATACCCCTGGCCCAATTCTTCATACATCTATATTTGTCTTCAAGTTTAAGATGTCTCTTCTAACACGATCAGATCTTCCTCTCTCTCTTTTCTGAGAGTAGGTTTCAATAATAGAGAGCATGAAGTCATAGTTCATGTATATAAAACTAGGAAAATGATGTCCCTCCCAAAATACAGCATTCCTTTCAAATGCAATATTGACATTTTGATCATTCATATAATAAAATAAACAGTGACCTTTTGGTTCCTACTCTGTGATGATGAGGCAATTACCGAAGATACAGGAGTGAACGAGGCATAAGAATTTACCAACTAGGAAGTAAGAGTCACAAGCAAGCAACTTGAATATGATCTAGAGTATTCTGTGATGGAGATATATGGCCTGTTGTGATAGGAGCACATAAAAAAAGAAATTTTTTTACTTGGATATGCAAGGATTGTTCCTCTTGCATAATTCACATCTAATCTTGGGTCTAAAGAATTGTCCATGTAAAACATTGCAGAAGACATAGAAATTAATGAACAGTCTGAGTTAGATTTAGGAAAGGCACCTGCTAATTAGCAAATGACCTTGAAATAACCCGTTACAAAAATTAAACTTTTTCTTGATTGTATTTGTATTCCATTACTTAGAAATTGGTCAAAACACCTATAATGAAAAATAGATAATATGAACAATAACTCACTGTTACAAATGTTAGTACACAGAAAAATTAAAAAGACCAACATGTATTCCAAGTTATGAAATATTTTTAATTTCCCACCCCTGGTTCACATGAAAGTTAATCTGTTTTCACAAAGTTCTTCTGGGTATTGTGAGAATGGAAATTTTTCAGTCACATCAATGAGCTGAATGAAATGTAAGTGACCAGAGTTCTCATTCTTATTTTACCTCTAGCTAGTTAGTCATCATTAGAAAAGTTATACAGCATTTCTTGATCTCTGTTTCTATAAAAAGGGTATTTAATGTGTTTAACAACAGTCATTTTCAAAAAATTGATTCTTCAGATTTATATCTGTATTAATATGGTCTATGTATTTTAAACATTATTGTTTGTAATTCCAAATACCTTAAAAACTTCACTGGGCAGATTTAATAAAGTTTTTATTACTAAATCACTTTAAAAATATTGATATGAGATCGAATAAAGGTAAATAGTTTATAACACAAAAGATTTAACAAAGGATTTGTATAAACAAGGCAAGTTTATTACCCATTTAATGATTTTTTACATATAGGTTGGGGATGCTACAAGGGCATAATGAAATTTTACCATTGTTTTTATTCTTGTGCCTAGCCCAATGACTGACATTGATAAGTGTATACAAACTGTTGGGTTTAAAATGCATTTTGTGTAACACAAATATAAAGAAATGTTTTAAATGAACAAGCAATCCTTTATTTGAGATCTAAAATTACTTAAGTTATGCTGAATTTCCAGGCCCAGTAGGCTAACATTATTAATTAGCATATATTTTCATTATGCTACTGGTAGAAAAAATGATTATATGTAGAAACTGAGGTGGTTTGTTAACAGCTGAGCTAAAAATAACTTCTTAATTTATTAAACACTTGCTTTGGTTTAAAATGACACTAACTTATTTTTTAACTCCAATTTATTTAATTTCACAGACAACCATTGCCATTGTTAAAACATTCATTAGAAAACAAGGCATAATTTTTTATCTATCTACTTATATAGCATATTTGTTATATTGGAAAAACATTTTTAAGAAGTTTGCTCAATAAAACTATATCTTGTGATTTTCGTAAGTGTCAATGTTCATGCTCATGAAAAAGAAATTAAGCCATGATTCTATATACCTAAAAGAAAGAAAATAGGATGTTCGTGATTTGAACCTGTGAAAATAAATTGGAGGGACAATTTTACATTCTTTTTTCAGAAGAAAAACCAATTGCTAAAATGAAAACATTAGAGAATTAAAAGTAAAATTAGAATGGAGATGATTTAGCGTTATCTTGGTTATATAATCTGTGATACTGGCTACATGATTATGAACAAGTTACCTTCCTTTCCTGAGTCTGCATCCCCTTCCTAAAATAGGAATAAGAATTCTTAATATGTCAAAAGCACAAGATTATCTGAATTTTTATCTAAGACAAAGAATGTAAAATTCTTTGGTAAAACTCATAGAACTGGAAAGACAACATAGTTATAAAAAAAACTACTTTGAGATGGTGAAGTAGTTCACACAAAACCCCAGGAAATAGATACCATTAGTATTCTTATTTGCAGATGTGAGAAACAAGGAGTTTAAACAATATCCTCAAGGGTTATAGTTTACATGTATTGGAGTCATGATTCAAGGCCGGGAATCATGCTGTGGTGTCTCATTTTAAATTGCACAGTCCATCTCTTAAGCTACACAGTATGAAAATGTCACAGTCCTACATACAAAACCAGTGTCTGATGAAAGAAAACAAGATGAAATGACAAGCACAGAAGTTTGTGGAATATATCACTGGGTAAGAATTAGAATATGACAGACTTTTGGTGAAATTTGAGAACAAGAAAACCCTGGGCAGACAGTGTTCCAAGCTTCCATCAAGAACTGATGAGATGTAAAAGGGAAGAGCAGTCAGAGAAGCATGAGAGGGTCTGAGAATCATCTGGCTCGCAGGCAGTGAGGACAGGTAGTCCAAGAAATGAACACCGTTCTGCAAGAAAGGGTCAGCTACACATGATGAAGGAGAGAAAAAAATTTTTCAGAGGGCTAACGGATGGAGAGGGCTTTAATTATCCCATCCAAGACCACTGGAAATGCCACCTTCTGTAAAAGAGAGCTCAACTTGCTGTATGTGGCAGTGAGAAAACTTTGTGTTCAAAGTGCATGTGTTTCAGGATGAGAGTTTTGTTCTCTGCAGGCTTTTGGACTGTGGGGACCATGGAAACACATTTTATCAAAATAGGTTTGTAGGACATGCTTGATTTCTTCTTTGACAGCTCCAAAACTTATCCTTAGGGGACAAAATGAAAAAGAGAAAAAGATTTGGAGATATGCCAGGGAAATAATTCTACAAGTTAATAAAAATGTCCTCACTTATGACAAAGACTCTAATCTGCAGAAGAGAAGTATGGTGGGGGGTAAAACACTTATGTCTGTGATAGAAAAAAGTGATACCACATCTAGGCTGTGGCTTGAGTTAGTGACAATGGCTAATGTCCACAAAACCCCATTTTCACCTATCTTGTTGTCCATACTGACCCTTCTGCAATTGCTCTACCCTCAGCAATAACCTTCCATTCTCAGGCATGTAAGAAAAAGATAATCCCATTTATTGGTACAGTCTTGTTTTATTTCATTTTTTAAAATTTTTGTTGTCTTTTTCACTGTAGAACTACAAAACAGGACATGATGATATAAAAAGTGATCCGAACGCAGTGTCTGACTTGAGTAATGAACACATTGGTTATCATGCCCACTGGACTACTTCACAGAGGCAAAGAAACACAAAATAGAAATTTTAGAAAGAAAAATGACATGAAAGAAGTGAAGTGAGTTTTCCTACATTGTAAAATTTCCTAGTAGTACAATTAATGAGTTAACCTTTCATAGATTTTTCAAACACCATTATGTTTCTTTAACACCATGGATTGAGAATTTTGAAATGATCTCTGGTGATGTCTTTGTCTTCCCTCCACATTTAAGTCATCAATAATGTACATTGTTATAAGGATCTAATGACTTCACAATTTCATTGAAATTTTCAAAATCCTTTTAAAATGTGTGTATATAGACATAGAATCTGTCTCTCCCTGATAGTATTGATTTCTGTGCATTTTAAGGCTGTATCAATGACATCCAAAGCACACACATGTAATACTAGGCGTAGGTCATAGATGATTTAGTTTATTTGTTCACTTAGCTTTAGATTTCTATCATTACTTTTTCTTGCTCTGTGAATACAGGTTGGCCAACTACCATAGAAATAATCAATTGACAAGCCATGTAAAAAACAGTTACTACAGTGAATTTATCTTTTTAAAAAATAGAGATATCTGAGGTATAAAAATTGATGTTTGTTTGAGATCGCTTCTGTTTCCATGCCTTTCTCTTATTTTCAATTTAATTTTTTTTCTTGATTGGCATGAATTTATCTCATTCTAAAGACTGCAAGTAACTTAGAAAAAAACACATAAAGATTTAGTGGTAAAACTGACTTAAATTTCACATCACAATATCCAAAAGGTGTGCTTTTCTTTTCCCTATTATTTAAAAATGCTACCTCTGTGTCATTGCTAATATAATTACTATGATTTATTAGTGTCAGGCTATGCAACCAGACTATTTTAGGATCAGACATCAAGTCATGTTATAAACTAACCCACTAGTAAACTTTAGGGAAAAATAATTTACTAAGGGAGAGCCCATAAATTCTCTGACCTCAGAGGGTCAATATATCCCTCCATGAAATGTCTCAAAAGCTAAAATGACACATGGGAGTTAGGGACTATGTGGTCAGTTTGCAATGCTGACCAGATGGTTAGGAAAACAGGCTTCTGTGGTGAAATATTTTCAGAACACTGCTTTCAGCATCCAATTGTATAAATTTTTGTACTCATTTAGCTGATTTCACTCAAATTTTCTCCCTCATAATTTCAACATAATATCTAAATTTGCACCAATCTTCCTAGAATTTGTACCACAGGATGAAATATGGTAATTATTCAGCAAAAGAATTTATTTCCAGGGCAGAATTCCTTCCCTGTAAAAGAGAAGAACCACCAACTCTCCTAAGATAAAAGTAAATGTATGATGGGTATGATTAGGAAATTCCAAGACAAAATGCTGACATAACTTCACATTATTTAATTTTTATTTCTATAAAAAAACTAAATATACATTTTATAACTACATACATACAAAAGTATTTTGGCATGAACTGCATAGAGGAAATCTCCAATTCTTTGCAGTAGTTTCTTCTTGGAACTGAGAAAACTATTGTACAGTATATGGAAAACAAACAATATTGATGTTATTTGTAATGCCCTATCTCAAAAAATAAGTGAGGCAAAAAGAAAGAAAGGTTAATATTTGTTAATTTGTTAATTTATATACATATATATAGATATATCTGTATCTAGATATATATGTATCTAGATATAATCATATCTCTTCAAGGAAAGAAACAAATTGAATTGTTCTGTTTACTATCGAATATTAAGCAATCAATAATTAAACCTAAAACTTCTACACTTTGGAAAGATAAATCGTTACTATGCCTTTATACGGAAGATAGGCATGAAACTACTGTTTTCAATAAGAAATTAGAAAAAACCTCAAAATATTCCTAAAGACAGAGGAAAAGACTTTTTTCCTTGGGCCAGGGGGCATTTTCTCATAGAAGTTATGACTATCTTACCAAGATTTTTTATAAGACCTTTGTTAAGCACCCTAGCTTTGCCACAAATTCTGAAAATTTACTCAGAGCCCCTGAAAATAGGGTCACTCCTCAACTATTTACTGTGAAAATCTCCTACTTGTTTTCTTCTACAGGCAAATCTAAAGCACATATAGTGACCACCTCAGTCCTTTTTCAGGCCGTACATTGTGCAGACTGTGGCCTAACTCCATCCTCTTTTTCTACTGCCTACTTTTATTTCCAGTCTTTTAAAAAGAAATAATTCAGAAACTGATATTTACATATTCTTGTTGTTGCAGTAACACTTTTTCACAGTGTAACAAAGGGTCATTGCTTTTGGAGTGTCAGATTTCTCATCTAATGTAGTTTTGTGCTGTAATATTATTATTATTATTTTTCAGCTTCAGCTTTCTGGAGATCCACAGCTAACATCACAGTAAAAACTCTGGTTATCTGAAATTTTCTTTCACTGCCCTTTTCATCTAATAATGCTGTCTTCCAGAGCAACTCTTACCTGTAGTGTCACATGCTGAGATTTCTGAGCATGATTTGCAGAGAACATAAAAGGATGACATTATTTTCTGTACAGTCTGTTTGGTGAGCAAATTTCACTCCACTGCACTGGCATTTCTCACATCCTGCAGAATCAGCATGATACTCTGAACTTCAGATATGAACATGAACAATCAAGGTAGGCCCTTTTCCACATAAAGAACCATAGCGGTTCTACGATTTGTGTGGATCATTAAACTCTCAGGAAAGTTTTCCCTATGTCAAAATATTAACGACAGCTTTCTCTTGGAAGGATAATAGAAGTGTTACAGGCAGCTGAGTTGATTAGAAATATTATAGGCAGTCAGACAGGGCTAGGTCCTCAAAGGAGCCAGTGCAGAAGTCCAGATACTTTGCAACTGTGGGGGACACAGACACCTCCTGCTGTGAGCCAGGCCTCAAGACAAAAGATCGAACAAATGCACCCATATCCTAAGAACTGATGTTCTAAATAGTTCTCTATCACTCTGAGGCAGTCAGGAGCCAGCATCCCAACCCCCTACAGGAAGAGTCACTGCTGTTAAGCATCCCCCCCCCCCACTTACTACCTGACTCGCCTCACCATTTGTCCTTGATTTAATCAATTTTACCTGAACAGTTAATCTTATTGGTTAATGGTAGCTATGTCCCACCTTGTGCCCACCTTGCCAGTTCCCATTTTTCGGGCCTTGGACCCATCTAACGTCATGGTTTTACTCTATAAAAGTCCCTAGAAATGACAGAGTCTTTGGTAACCCACTCGGGACCTCTTCTGTCCCTCAGACAGAAGCTTTCTTTCTCTCAATAAATATATTCTCCTCTTACCCTCCATTGTTCCTAAAATTCATTCTTCGATTTTAGACAACACGAACTCGTGCCAGACATATAGTAGGTTGGGAGTTTGATTCCCCTATACTATTTGGAGGTCTTCCACCGAGATCGTTCCCCTATATCAGTATGATTATGATATACGTAAGATTTTTATAAAATAAAATTTCATCAATCTTTTCTGCCCATTTTCACTACTTATTTCATTTCCTGAAAATGCATTTGTTTAAAAAAAGATCAGTTCTGGGTCTTAAATATAAAACATGCAGCCCTGCAACAGATGTTTCCTGAGTGACAGAACTTGATATATTTGAGGTCAGCAATCAAAAGGAGAAGCTATGTCCAACAGGGAAAAACAAATAAATATCCATCCAGGAAACAACCATAAATTATGGTTATGTTGTATATTCACTCAGCATCTTTAGGAACCTGAGATTCCATTGCCTGGTCCTTGATCTAAATACAGTAAAATTAATTTCAATACATTTAAAAGTCAAATAAATAGCACTCCCAGTCCTATTTCAATGATGTGTCCTATCTTCATTAAATCATTTTGTCTGGTTGTTTTTCCAGTCACTTAAATTACTAAATGTTGTGCTAAGCCTAGTTTTCTTTTTTATGCTTTTTCTGAGTCATCTTCTACTAAGTTTTTCCAGGTTAGAACATTTTTCTAAATTAGTTATTTGTACACATTCATTGTTACATGAAGATCCATACTAAAATTAAAAATATTATTACATTCATGAGTTTTACTTCTAAATAACATTTTCTTCTAGAGGGTTAGACATCTGAATAAAATAAACTGCCAAATATTATAAAAATAATTTACACAGTCAACATAGAGTTTTGTATGAGTTTTTAAGATAGGTAAGTTTCAGTCTGCACATTGTCTTTATACTTAACAAACACCAGCAATGAATATTTCAAGTTAAAATATCAAAATGGTAAGTCAGCAAAACTTTCCAATTAGATAATTGAAGTCTGCCACTTTTCCATTATCCCAATTTTTATTTATTTGTTTATTTTATTTATTTTGGAGCACACCAGAGCCAGTGTGGCAATTTGCTCCTACATCTTTGCTCCGTGACATCCTGGGATAAGAAAACAAAGCAAACACAAAACCAAAATCCTGACTCTAATTTAACAATAGAATACATTTGGTTTTTAAACTGTACAGACAATGGATCTCGCAATTTTTTAAAAACTTATTTTCTATTGCATATTTTGCTAAAATGAAACATCTTTTTTTAATTAAAAAAAAATTGAACCTGTTTTCTCTTTATGTTGAACAATGAAGATAAAGAAATAAGTGTTGGACATTGAGATTCTTAATTGTTTCCTCCATTTTCATTTTCAGAGTTAGTCTTCTAAAAACAAGCTAAATAAAATATAATAATTTATTTTCCAGTAGTATTAGGCAGGTTTAAGAGCATTATTCTCTCCCCTGTATTTAACTGTGGTGATCAAACAAACTCCTCACTCCCTCTGAAGTCCCTGAGTGTGTCTATGGCATATCAGCCTCACACTGTCTGCAAAGAAAAGGAGCAAGACGTAAATTTGCATCCACTGTAAAGTATCTGTGTACCAACCAGTCTATATATTCAGGCATTGAAACCTTGCAACAAATTAAAAGGTAGATATTTCTGCCCTCATTTTCTAAACAAAAGCATCAGGGTTCAATTTGTTAAGGTGAAAAGCCAGTATCCAGCTAGAACAGGTGGGAAGATCATTCAGTCATCGTGGTTAATGAGAAACCAATCATTTACAGTCACGGGTTTCTGTGCGTTGGTAATACGAAAGCTCTGCTTTACTTGACCTCTATACCCTTCAATTTAGTGTATATTCTGTACTCCTGGCAGGAAGAGCAGAGGACAGCTCTTATCACGTTTACATGATTATCTTTAAAATAAATGATGGTGCTGAAAGTGCACACCTCAGTGTTATTCTCAGCAACTCATAATCAAAGGCTTTGCTGTTTCGATTGGGGTTTGTCAATTGAAAGGACTCTTTTCCAACACCTAGGCATAAACAGTCATTGAGAACACACTTTCCATTAGGAAAAAAAAACTGTTTGTGTTTGTCCTAGCGAAGGACAAAGATGTTTTTCATTAAATCCTAGCCACTCCAGTGATCTTGCTGTGTCTTGCTTGAAAAAAGAACTTTCTGCCCATGTGCAAGTTCAAGTTCTTGGGGGAGGTCTCTTGTACTCATTTTCTTACCAAGTGTGGCTGATGTGTTTTCCCTCAGAAACTACTTAGTATTTTATAAAGTCTTTGAGGAGAAAATCTTGTAATGCTAATTAGCTAATTTACAAACATTAATTAGCCAATTCTCAAAAGAGATATGGATAAAAAGTAGGCTACTCTACACTAGTTCAGCAATGGGAAAGAGAAAGTTCTAGCTAAACAACTCACTCTGTCAAGGTCATATTTTGTGTCAGAGAACTAGGAAGGATAGAGGAGGAGGAAAAAAGATCAAACTGGCCGATGACTCTACTGAGCAAAAATACATTCCTGTTACAGTCCGAGTAGAGGTCTCACTTTACTATCCCCCAAATCTTTATTCAAATCCATGTAATTTCACCTCTAAACTTCCCCCATTTATCTCCTAACACAGTTGCCCCTTGTCTTTTTATCTCAATCACGCACATCAATTTACAAGTGACACTTAATTGTGAAATCCACATATTTGTTATTTTCCCAAGCTGGCCTTTGGGAGGACAGAGAGAATGACCACCCTTGCTTAGGAATAACTGTGTACTACACAGACTGTAGGAAAAATATTTAATACTTTCAAATTTGAATTCACAGTCTGGGTATTATTTTTCTCAATGAACATAAAAAGCAATTACTGTTACTTCACTATGTACATGTGAGAATTGAGGCTTTCTGTGCAATATGAGTTCTATGTTTCTTGGTTTTCATTTCTAAATCTTACCCAATATGTGGAATAATATTATGATCTCAGATTTTCAGATGAGGAAACATAGACTCAGAAGGAAATACTTCTTGCTCATAATTAATATAAAGTTACCAAGAAAGAATATTGTATTGTTTAGATTTAATATGTCCCCCTAAGACTTTGTGTACAAGGGTTAGTTGCCAAATGTTCATGTTTTGAGAAGTGATTGGATCATAAGAAATCTAACCTCATAAATTGATTGATCCATTGATGAGTTCATAGCTCATTGGATTATCAGGAAAAAGAGGTCAAGGGACTGTGAATTTGATGGGTATATTTTGTCAGTGGTCCCTTCCTGGGCTCTTCCTCTACTTCCTCACTGTCATCAGGTGATTTGCTATTTTTCCACCATGCACTCTGCCTCATTATTGGCCCTGAAATGATGCAGTTAAGACAACTGAAACATCTGAATTCATAAACCAAAGTATATCTTTCCTTCTTTAAGTTTACTTTCTCAGGTATTTTTGTCACGTCAATGGAAAGCTGATAGATATGATAATATAAGAAAAAGAAGACATGAGCAGTTAACGATGAAAGAGAACCTTACAGCAAACTGCTTTACATTCTAGGCACCACTGTCTTCTGTAGACAGGAATGAGTCTCAGAACAGTTGACCAGGAGCCCAACTGGACTTTCAAGGTGCTGCCCATGAACATAAACTTTGAAGTTTGAGCTGAACATCTCACATATAGAAGATACAATGGAAAGAAATGCTTAGAGAATTTGCCACTAGTGACTCATCCACAGTCTACACTTTTGAAATTAAACATTCTCATCTTCTCAGTTGCATAACAATCATTGTCTTTTTAGAGTCTACCAAGTTGTCATTCCACATAAGTACTTTGTGAGCATTAACTAATTTAATCATTGAGTTACTATGAAGTAAGGTTTACTTCCACATTTTATAGATGGGGTAGGAAAGTGAAAGCCACATATGTATTCATTTATTTATTCATCCACTCAACAAATATTTAACCCTTACTGTACCATGAATGGGTGGTCATTGCTGGTAAACCTAGATCAGCCTGGTAGTCAAGGAATCATTTTCTCATTGAATTTATAATACAATATGAAAGGCAGGTAAGGAGGTGAAAACATAGATGTATTATTTTTACTGAGGAAAGCTGCTATAAAAATACCAGATTGCTGTTACAGAGGAGAAGGAGGACCTTGACTCTGAAATGGTGAGATGTCTATAAAAGAGGAGCTGGAAAGGGCAGATTCTAACTTGAAATCTGAAGCATTAGGATAATTCCTGCCTGAGAGCTGATGGCAGGGCCACCTGAACCCAAAGGATCAAAAGGAAGTTCTCCCATAGAAGAGAGTGAAGTGGTTTTAAAGACTGCATGTAGCCAGTGTGGCTAGACCAGTTTGAACAAAAGGAAAAAGATGGAAAAAGATGATCATTTTTAACAAGGAATGAAAGAAAAATGAGTAAAGATATGGGAAGTAGGCTGGTGGTGTCACATAGATACGAGAGTAACAGTTTAAATTTGAAGCCAAGTCTCTCTGATCTCAAATCCTTGTTGTTGACTTTTTGCTACTATACATTTAGCACATGTTTTCCAACTGGATTAATTAGCCTTGCTTCATGATTATATGGCAGTAAGAGACTATGGCATTCAACCTGCAGAAACTGACCAAGAAAAGTTGAATTCATAGGATTAGTACAGTCCTTAGGAACCAGAATGGGAAGGAAAAATTCAGTGGAAGTTGTAAGAAGAAGAAAGAAATATAGACAAAGAGAAGGAAATAGAGAAGAGGAACAGGAAGAAGACAGATGAAGAAACATAAGCAGAGAAAGAAGGAAGGAGAGACAGCAACTGGAAGAACAGCATAAAAGAGAGAATGAGAATAAAATTGTAACACATTATAGCTTGAATAGACCCTTGACTCCAAATAGAGAAAAAGTATCTTGTTACTAATCAGAGAAGTTCAGTGATTGGCTAAGATCTTGTAGATAATCTGGGTATGATTAGGCAAGAATACAATTGCCTTAATGCTTATGGATGAAGTTAAACAAGTGACAAACAGCAAAATATTGCAGGTTTTGGAGATGCATAAAAGGACTTGTAATGATTCTTGTTAAAAAAATGTGTCTGTAGGTTAGGTGAGAATCCAGAGAAAAGCTGTTGAAATTTAAAGTAGGGATAACTTTTAATTATCTCCACTGTGAAAAGATTTGCAGGTGAATTTCCAGAGTTTGAAACACAAAACAACCATGACTCTCCCACTGAAGATGCTATCTTGTTCCACAGAGGAGTTTTGGTTTTTCTCTAATACAATAGTCTTTGTATTTAAGAGGTTTGCTTTTATGAAATAGATTGTTCTAATGTAAATGGAATTATACTGTACAGGGGATGAGGGTGGATAAAATGTTTTCATCTTCACATTCTCAGCTGTTTCTTTTTTTGAAAAATGACCTAATTTATTTTTAAAAACTCATTGTTTTCTTTGGCCATGTCATTTATTTACTCAGTTCTTTATGTCAGACCATCATTTAGTGTGTCATCAATCTCTTTATCTTGTCTCTCTTTGGAAAGAGATTTATACCAGTCCCAAAACTACAGTAAAGCCAGAAGCATCTTTAAAGGGAAGAGTAACAGATTCCTTGAAG
>RJWM01044062.1:0-13472 GCA_004363535.1 Dasyprocta punctata | reverse complement strand
GATTTTCCTCTCCAGCTCTCCCTGGTCATTTTTAATAGTCTCTTGTTCCTTAGCTGCACGTTCAATTACAACTTTTATTTCTTGCCGTCCGAGACGTCCGCACTTCATCCTGTATGTGCCGCAGATCCGTCCCGGCCCGGGTCCACCGCCCGCCGCTGGGCGGCGCCCTCACGCGCAGCGCCCGCGCCTGCGCCCTGCGAGCCCATTCCTTGCAGCTTCCTGCGGGAAGTGCGAGGGCCGAGCTCAAGGCGAGTTACCCCGAAACGCTTCCTCCGCTGTTGGCGGAATCCGGCCACGGCTCTCCCGTGCTGTGGCTGCACCCCGACGTGGTCCTGGACACACGACAGCCACGGCTGGTTTGCACTGAGCCCTCCCCCTCGCAAGTGCCCCGGAGGCTTCTCCCCCGCCGCCCGCCCCGTTCTGTGCCTGCGCCCCGCGAAGACCCCGCAGCCTGCGGACAGCCGGGTCTGGTCTCCGCCCGCTCGGGCGGTTCTGCACTCAGCCTGTGCCGCCTCTCCTCGCCCTCCTGGCCTCACTCCCGCGCCTGCCTCGCGCCTGGGGCGCCCCGGCTCCTCTGCCCCCCACGCTGCCGTCCCCGGGTCCGAGGTGACGCCCCCTCCCGCACCCGCCTGCGCTGCGGGCTGAGGCCCTGAGGCCGGGCTGGCCGTGCTCTCAGGTGCTCGGGGCCCAGGCTGAGCCCGCCGGGCGGTGCGCTGTGGGGTCCCCGCTGTGTGTGCCCACAGCCGGCGGAGGCTGAGCTGGCCGTCCGCTGGGCTCAGGCCTGTCAGGGCCGGGCCACCGCCACTCCTCTGCTGCTCCTGACCTGTGGCGACTTCCCTTCCTGTCTTGCCCGCTCTGGCATGCGTGTGTGTGTGTGTGTGTGTGTGTGTGTGTGTGAGAGACAGAGACAGAGACAGAGACAGGGTCTCACTATGCAGTTCAGGCGCAGGGCTTTGAACTCACGTTGTAGCCCTGGCTGGCCTCAAACTCACAGTGACCCTCCTGCCTCAGCCTCCCGAGTGCTGGGATCACAACCGTGTACCACCACGCCCAACAACATGTATTTTTGAGAATGGTGTAAAATATTGCATTGGCCAGCTTTCTGCTGCCGGGAGGAAACTCCGGAGGACCGAAGGAGGGGAGGGGGATCACTCCCAGCTTCGGAGCTTCTGGTCCGGACCCACCGCTCCTCGCTCCAGGGCTGGGGCTGGCGGCCAGCAGAGCGTGGCGGTGGCCAGGCCTGTGACTGAGGTGCTCACCACACGGCAGAGGGACAGAGAGAGCGGGAGGCCGCTTCCTCCTCCTCCTGCTTTTTCTCCACACACCCCGGTCCCCACGAAACACTGTGTCCCGCGCCCGCGCCCACATGCCCACCTGTGCTGCCACGGCTCTCCACCAGGGGGCAGCCCCAGCTGTGGGCCAGGCACCCCGCAGGGCTTTGTGGGGCTCCTCGGGGCTCCCAAACCTGCCCCTGCCTCGTCCCCGGGCTGGGTCAGGTGGGAAGGGAAGAGGAGGTGCGGAGGCGGGAGGGGGACAGGGTGGGGACCCCGAGGGGAGCCCCTGGCAGGGTCAGGGTGGGCACCCGTGGGGCTCCGGGGTGCTGCTTTACACCGAGCCACCGCTTCCCTGCACCAGGCCGGCGTACATGGGAAGCGAAGGGGAGAGTTGGACCCACTTTCCCAGGGGCCGCTCGGCGCCTCTGCTGCTGCCCCCCGGAATCCAGCTACTCAGCTCCCGGAGGGCACTCCAGCTGCGTCACGCGGGGGCCCCTCCTGCCTAGCCCCAGTGGCCCCAGGGACACAGCCGAGCTCATGCCATGGCCCCCGAGAGCCGACCCTGCACAAGCACAGCGAGGCCTCGGTGCCCGCTCCTGGCGCGCTGGCATCCGCTGCGCCCTGTGAACTCCGGACGGGGCGCGGTGCCTCTGCACCCTCCTCCCCAGAAGCCCCGGGAGGCTGTGCCGTGCCAGGGATGAGACTCGGCCCTCTCAGGTCCTGGGGGGCGGATGGGCTGGTGACGGCGGCTGGGGCTCCCCCCGCACCCCTGCAGCAGTGGCCCCGCTTCCTGGAGACCGAAACCACAAGCGGCACGTAGAGGGCGAAGCGCTCGTGGGCTGGGCTTGGCTGCCTGTGTGGGAGCCAGCGGCAGAGAGAGACGCGAACGGGAGCAGGGTGGCCCGCGGCGCCCAGGTCACGTCCACGCCCGCCTCGGATGGCACTGCCCACGGCCTGGCGCGCGTAGCCGTCGGAGGTGGCGTCGCCATGTGGCTCTTCCTCGGCCTCGCCGGATGGCTGACGACGGCTCTCTCAGGTACCCTCCGCCCGCCTGCCGCCGAGCTGGGGGACCAGGCCCGGGGCGCCCTGGGCCGGTCTGGTCAGGCTGCCGGGGCCCAGAAGGCCCTGGGTGTGGGCCCGGGCAGTGCGCCTGTTCCCGGAAAGGCCGCGTGTGACAGGGACGACGGAGCAGCATGCTCTGTCAAAGCGTGGGTCCTGGGGCTGGGTAGGGAGGCACAGCCCCCACCCACGGGTGCGTGGACACCTGCTCCCCTATTTCCCGACAACTGGCAGGAAGGAACCTCCTTCCAGACAGGTAGGGCCATGACAAGATCACAGGTGAGCTTTGGGCATCATGGGGGACCCGGGGCTCCCAACAGCCATTGCTGTGGCCCGGGGCTAGGGGCACAGGCCACAGGGAGCCCCAACAGCTGTCGCTGTGGCCCAGGGCTTGGGGCGCAGGCCACGGGGAGTCCCTCCGGATCCCCATGCACTGCAGCCAGGGCTCAGGCACCAGGACAGCACTCGGGTCCCTGCTGGGCCCTGCAGGGCCCTGACCAAGCGCCCAGAGCTGGGCCTCTCACTGGGCGGGAGCTTGGGCCGGGTGGGGTCCCCAGCACAGGACCAGGCGCCAGGCTCACCCCAGCTCAGGGCTTCGCAGGCCCCAGGTCTGGACCTGTTTTTCCGAGCTCAGTGCCTCTGCCTGGGCTGAGAGACGATGGGGAGTCCCCCCCCAACACGAGCTCCTCTCTGCCTCAGTCCCAGGGTCAGCAGAGTCGGGGCGGCCTCCATCTGGGGCCCCCGCAGGAAGCAGCCCAGGGCCAAGCGGGACACTGGGCGCCCCAGGGCCCTGGGTGGCGCAGGACGGGGGCCCCGGCTCCCCGCGGTGGTGTCTGTCTCACCCCACACATCCCCACGCCCCGTCTCCTGCGTGGTCTGAAGCTGTGTTGGTGTCATCTGTGTCCTAAGCCAAGCTGAGCTCGGAAAGGAAACTTTCTGTCAGGGCGGTGGCCACTGATGAAAGGCTGGGTGTGGGGGGGACAGCGGCCGGGCCCAAGGCGAGCTCCGCTCTGGCCCAAAGCCGGGACGCCTGCGCCCTGCTTGCCCTGCTCCAGGGGCGACGCAGAGTCGGTGCAGATGGCAGGCCCGGGGGGGCTCTGTCCCGGACAAGCGCCTCGAGGGGGGATGGCTCGTGTGTGTGACCGGGGGACTGCTTCGTGAAACTCTAAGGGTCACCGAGGAGAACGCAGGAACCCCTTCGCAGGCAGAGGGGAGGGGGCCCTGGAGCAGCCGGGGTCCCCTCCCCGGGCGAGTGTGGCTCCTCGCACCTTCTCCCCACCTCCACGGCCCCGCCTGGGGCTCAGGCAGCCCCCTCTGCTCAGGCGGCCTGGGCTCAGCCCAGCCTCTGCTGGCCCGGTCGTGGGTGGCAGGGCTGAGAGACCAGGCCCTTACATTTGCAGCTGGTGCTCCCGGCTGCCTGGGGGTGAAGGGCACTGCAGCTCCGTGCCCCAGTTTCCTGGCCGGCTGCCTGGGGGTGAAGGGCAGAGGGGCCAGGCTGGAAGCCCCGGACGGGAGGCCCGGCCGAGCGCCTGCGCCGCCTGCCTTTCTGGGCCTCCCCCGCCAGGCCGGCCCCAGGCCCACGGCACTAGTTCTACCTGCACTGCGGCTGCTTTCCAGTGCTAGAAAGGCAGTTTGTGGTAACCTGGAAAACTAATACTCCGGCTTGCCTCGCTTGCGAAAGGCCATGGCTCTGTCCCACCTCCCAAAAGACGCCGAGTTCTGTAATTAAACATGTAAGGAACCTGCTGTCCCGTGACTTGTGAATTCAGCATGCAGACCACTTTGTATTTATAAGCCCGTGACTTTTGCTTTCAGTCCTGGGCATGGAACCTAAGGGTGCTCTGCCCGCGAGCCACATCCCAGTCCTTATTTTTTATTTTGAGACTGGGCCCCAATCTGCCTGCCTCAGCCTCCCCAACACCCCGCACTGAGTAGACCTGGGTCACTACAGCCAGCCAAGCCCAGTGATTTAACAGTGAGTTTCGAGGACCTTCGATTACCGTTTGGGCCAACCGAGACGGAGGCCGCATCCAGAAATAACAAACGCCCCGAACACTTGTGGCTGATTGGGTCCCTTGGACCCGGAAGCGTTTGAAATGTGGTGGCTCACATCGAGACCCAGAAAATATAAAATACACACCAGGCGTGACGAGGGGTCCCCCGGGGGCACCACATCCCGTGGATCTGTGAGCACGGGTCCCGGGCTGAAGCGACGGCACTCTGGGGGCGAGAGTGAAATGAATTTTACTACCACAATAGAGCTCACTGCTTCTTTTGATTGTAAAGTGGCTGTTTGAAGATTGGCAATCACGCATGTAGCTTGCGTGACGTTTGTGTTAACGGCGCTGTCGCCGAAGTCTGCGCTGCGCCCCCGGGTCTGATGAATCCCGCCGTTTGCGGGCGATGGAGCCCAGGCGCCGTGCGTGGTAGGCGGGGGGCCAGCCCTGGGAACCCCACTTTAGTACAGAATAGCAAGCGAGACCTTCCCCAGGATTCCAGAGATGCTTTCGGAACTAGGAAGCCTCTCAGGCGCTCTTCACGTTCTAGTGACGTCCATGGGCATCGGGGTTCACCTGAGATTTGCCCTGAAGCCAGTCACCCCACACCGGTGAGAAATCTCACTGCCGCCCGCTCCAAAACCTCTGCAAGATGAGGCTCGGACGCAAACGCTGGGGCTTCCGTCTGTCGCGTCGGGTGCTTTGGGGGTGCAGGGCCCTTGCTCAGGAGAAAGTCCCCAGGCTGCCGGCGGGGACCTGGTCATCCTGAACGCTCAAGTGTTTCCCACAGCGGTGGCCCAAGCTGACCTCAGCTCGTTCACCACAAGCTCAGAAGTGGTCATCCTGTGTCACGCTGCTCCCTTCCTCCGGCTGGGCCGGTCCCGGGGCCTGGGGGACGCCAGCCTGGCCCTGTGCCCCAGCCCTCACTGGGACCTCGGTTTGATGGGTCGCACGCACACGCAGCTTCCTTCCTTCCCGGTCACGGCCGGGAGTCACGGACACGCAGGGCCGGCTTCCGCACGGCTCTGGCTTCTGTGGCCGTCGGGCTTTAGGTCAGGGACGGATGCGGACGGTGCATGACCACCGGGGCAGCGGCTGTCCAGGGTGGCACTGGGGGAGGCGGCACCTTCAGCAAGACCTGGGTGGCCCGAGGGGTCCCTGCAGCTCACGGCCTCTCCTTCCGCGAGGGCTTCTTTCGTTTCGTTTTCTTTTTGTGGCCCTGGGGATGGGAACTGGGGCGCTCTGCCACCAAGCGCCATCCCTGCACTTTTTATTTTTGAGACAGGGTCTCACTAAGTTGCCCGGGCTGGTCTCAAACTTGTGATCCTCCTGCCTCAGCCTCCCGAGTCACTGGGATTACAGGTGTGTGTCACCACAGGTGCTTAGCGAGGCCTTCAGTAATGGTCGTGCCGGCCTCGTTTCCTGAGAGGAAAACTGATGAATTCAGCTGGTCCCGGCCAGGGACCAGGCTTCTCGCTGGGTCAGGGAGGAAAAAGCTGGTGGCCACCGGAGGCTTTAGGACAGAAGCTGTCGGGTGTCCAGAAGGGCCTGGTAGGAAGGGACCCCCAGGAACCGGGCCACCCTGCTCCAGCCTCGGGCCAGGCCCAGGACACCTCTGCTCCAAGAACCCAGAGAAAGGGCCGAGGCTTCCCTGTAATCTCAGCACTCGGGGGGCTGAGGCAGGAGGACTGTCATGAGTTTGAGGCCAGCCTGGGCTACACAGTCGGTTCAGAGCCAGCCTGAACCACATGCCAGGACGCTGGCTCAAAAGAGAAAAAGAGAGAGGAGTGTGGCTAGTGCCAGGCCGCCCTCAGGACCGAGCCCAGGGAGGCCGCCTGCCCGCCCACGCCTGGGGACAGCGAGGAGGCGATAGCCTCGGACAGCCCCTGCTGTCCCTGGCAGCCATGAAGCCGGGGTGCTGCGTGAACTCACGTGCCCCCGTTCAACTCTGGGAAACTGAGTCCCTGCAGCCTGAGGGAGAGGAGGCGCCCTGGGCGGGGAGAAGGGCGTGGATGCCTAGGAGTCAGCTCTGGTCCTTGCCAAGGGTGAGCTCAGCAAGTTCCTTCTCTGGACCTCATTTCTCTCATTTGTTCCTGGAAAAATACTTTTTTCCTTTTTCTGTTTTGTGGCGCTGGGGATTGAACTCAGGGCTTTCACACTGAGCTACAGCCCCCACCCCCATCCTTTTTTATTTTGAGACGATCTTACTAAGTTGTAAAGTTGTCCAGGCTGGGCTTACACGTGCAGTCCTCCTGCCTCAGCCTCCCAGAGTGCTGGGATCACAGGTGTGCGCCGCCAGGCCCAGCAAAATGGTCAAATTAAACACTCAGGACTCGGCCTCACGATCCTGGGCTCTGAGAATGTCCTGGAGCTTCCCAGGCGTGGGGGACAGAGCCGGCAGGTGGGGTGTCACCCCAGGGCAGGCACAGAGTCCCGGGCCCAGCGGGGTGAGGTCTGGCAGGCCAGGGTCTGCTCCAGCTCTGCGCGGCCCCCGCCTGTCTGTGCTGCGAACTGGGCCAGCGCACAGCGCCCCGAGGGGGCCGAGGGTCTCAATGCCGCTCTAACCGCCCAGCCAAGCGCGGGGCCCGGCCGCAGCTGTGTGCGCTGTGTGTGAAGGCAGAGGCCCGTCAGGGGGACGCGGTTTGCACGGCCAGCGTGCTCTGCACATGGCGCCCGAGCACAGAGGAGGAACCGGGGTTCAGCAAGGCTGTTCTGAAGGCGACAGCGGGGTGGGGCCCCCGCAGCAGCAGAGGCGGCCGAGGGCGCTGCCCGCTCCCCACAGCCCGTGTCGCGGTCCCGGGAAGGCAGGAGGGGCGAGGACCCCCTGAGCATCTGCTCCAGAGCCTCCCTCCAACGAGTCCCTGGGAGAGGCCGCCGGCCACACCCATCGCGGGGCACCTGGTCCCCAAGTCTGCCTGCCCCCGCCCCCGTCTCTCCCTCGGAAGACGGTCAAGCCACCTGATGGGGGGTGGGGTCAGTGTGTACCGGGTCCCTGGTGCTGAGGGTGTGGGCTGCACTGGCCCGGTGAGGAGGCTGGGAGGCGGTGTCCGGTGTCCGTGTCCCTGTGAGTGCCAGGGCCGGCCCCGCCGCAGCGGCTCTGCTATCTCGGGCCCCGCGTTGTGCAAAGCTTTCTGATTTGGGCAGTCCCCTTCCCGGGTGCCGGGCGCCCACGGCGGCACCTTGCCAACCCCCGCTGTCTCTGCCACGCTTCTCCCGAACCTCTTGGAGGAGCGAGGCGCGAGGTCCCCTCCTCCCGCCCCCGTCAGTGTGCTTCTGTTTTTAAGGAATTCTTTCTCCCGGCCGGGGACATCCACCAAGCAGGGCCGGAGCCCTGAGGCGGCGCGAGCCGGCCCTCTGTGGGCTCTGCCTGGACTCGGCCAGCTGCTCCGGCTGCAGCCCCGGGACCAAAGGAGAAACCGGTTGTGCGCGGCGCCATCCTCGGTCTCTGCCCCTCAATAGCCTGGGTGATGCCGCAGATGGTTTCTCCACGGCGACCTTGATCCTGACACGGGCAGGACGGTCGCTGTGCATGGGTGACAGTTCCCCCTTACATGGGAGACCCGACTCTTCCAGCAGGTGCGTCGCACCCTGGATGTGTGTCCCCCCCGCCGGCCCCCGCTCAGCCCTGCAGGAGGTGCACGGTGCCCCGTCAGGTCACCAGTGGGACGTGGCCAGTCACAGGCTAGCGTGTGGCCCGCTGGGTTTCTCCTGTCTCCTCGCTGGCTGACCCGGATCCTCCTGGTCCCCTCCCACCTCCGCCTGGCAGCTGTGACCGGAGGGCCGATCCCTGCCCAGAGGAGGGCGGCCTGATGGAGACGTCAGGGCCCTGCCGACCCCTTCTAGGTCCACTGCTACCAACGCGACTTTCCTCGCTGTCTCCAGGGGGTGAAGGCCGGCAGGTGGGGACCAGGCCACCCTGCCCTGCCCCAGATTTGGGGGTTGTCTCCGCTCTGCTCTGCCACCTCGGCCAGTTCTGCCCGGCTGTCACCATGGCTGCACTCTGCGAGGGGCTCTGCAATCACAGAGCAGCCCTGAACCTCAGGAAGCCCGGCAGGGACACAGACTAAGACCAAACAGGGACAAATAACTCAAGTTTATCCTTCTTTACAGCAGAGTAGTACTCCATTGTGTGTAAATGCATTTCTTTATCCATTTATGTGGTGACGGGTGTGCAGGCCACTTCCAAGACTTAGCTCTTAGGGACCCGTAAACATGAGTGGGCCTGAATTACTGGGGTTTGACATCGTTGCCGCTTTCGGGAGAGGCCTGGCCAGGGAATAGCTGAAACCTAGTAAATCCATTTAAAGCCCACAGTCTTCTGTCAGGACCGCCGTCTCCAGGCAGTACCGCTCAGTACTGGACAGACTCAACCCACAGAGACGGCACGGAGCTTGGAGGCGCCGGCAGCCCCTCCCCCGGTCTCATGCGCTGGCCATTCAGGGCTGGCTGGGGACCGGGCCCCGCGTCCTTCCGGGGTGCAGGGACTCAGGGCCACACAGGCCACATCTGCCTCCCCCGGACCCGGTGCCTCTGGTCTGCATCTGCCCCGGTCCGCTGCACACAGCCAGGCACAGGAAGCACGGGGAGTCAGCATGGGGGGCAGTGGGGAGCCGGGTGAGCACCCCCAGCTCCCCCGACGGGGAAACTGAGGCGATCATGTAGCCAGACAGCCGACAGCACATGCCGGGGCGGTGTCACTGGGTAACGGTGGGCGTTCAGATGCCCTTGCAGGGGCCACGTTACCTCCTGCACCCCCGCTGCCGCTCCCTGTGGCCCTGGGCTGCTGCCGCCCCCACTGCGATGGCGCGGGGCAGCCCTGCGTACCGGGGAGCCCTGCAGAGCTACCCAGCTTCCCTCGGGGCCTGGCTTTCCTGGACTGAGGCAGGGGTGGGGGGACACAGGAGCCTTGCCTGGTGGGCCCAGGCAGTCTGATGCCCAGGGACGGGCCTGACCTCCAGAGACTTCTGTGACCTCTGCCCTCTGCCCTCTCTCTAAGGGTCTTGCTAAGTTGCTCAGGCTGATCTTGAACTTCCAATCCTCCTGCCTCAGCTTCCCAGAGTGCTGGGATCACAGACGTGTGCCACCCTGCCCAGCTTCCTAGCTCTTCTGCACCTGAATCTCCCAACGCCCTAACCCTGCCTACGGCTAACGAGGTTACAGACCCAGGCTGGGATGCTGGCAGGATGTGTCCATAAAGATTCAGTTTTGACAATTTCTGCTTCTATTTTGAGCACTAAAACTGTATACAGTAAAAGCCGGGTGTGGTGGTGCTCCCCTGTGATCCCAGCACTCGGGAGGATGAGGCAGGAGAATCGTTCACAAGTTCAGGATCACAAAGTGAGCCCAAGGCCAGCCTGAACTGTAGAGCGAGACCTTGTCTGAAAACAAAAACCGACTGTATACAGTAAAATGCCACAGATTTTCCAAAATACAGAAAGACCAAAAAAAGGAAAAACTTACCAACCACAGCACCCCAAAGACACCTGCCGTCTCGCAGCCCCGTGTGCGCGGCATGCCGGGGCCCTAAATCCCACCCCCCTTCACCCGATCCAGGCCGCCCTTCCGCCGGGTTCCCTCAGCTCTCCAAGGAGACTCCAGAAGCAGAACACGAGAGCCGTCCACATCCTGCCCTTCCTCCCCGCCCACGGGGCCGGGGCCCTCTCTGCCCACGTTCTTGTACTTTCAGTGAGAAAAACCCTCCCTCGCGGGTGCTGCCCGAGCCGAGGCCCTGCGGCCCGTTTCCCTGCTCTCCCAAGCGGCCCCATCGCCTATTCACGCCGTGCACCGCGGCCTTCGAGGGGTGATGGAAAACGTTCGCGCTGAAAAACTCATTTCAGTAAAAGCCACCCTGGTACGAACCCCGCACCTCGCGCCCCCGCACTGCGCCGTCCACAGCGGCCCGCAGGCCTCTTTCCCTGGCGGCGGCGTGAGGTGCGATCAAAAACGTGGTGACGCCGCCAGGGAGAGCAGGCGCACAGGCGCAGGGCCGCCCCTCGACGCGGTCACCGCATCCGCACCGGCGGGACCCGGCCCCTCCCCGGAGTCATCTGAGCGCGAGGGGGTTCAGGACCTCCCGGGGAAGCAGCAGAAAGGGCCGGCCGCTGGCAGCGTGGGGCCCCGCGGCGATGAGCCTTCACCGTGATACGGGTTTAAAACGCCCAAACCACTGAACCCCCCGACCGCGTGCGCCCCATGCTGGGCTCCAGCCAGACTCGGGCTCCTCCCCGTGGTGCTCCAGTGTGGTGAACCTGGCACGGGTCGGCGGCCCTTCCCGGGGTCCGCACGACGCTGTGGCTCTGGGCCGAGTGAGGCGTGTTGACCTTCACGGCCTGGCACTGCTCACAAGGGACCGTCACCGGGCTGCCGCCGGAACCCACTCGGCGCTTATCGACCCGCACACGTGCCTGGAGCCACTGACTCCGCACAATCTGCCCGGGCCGGGGGCTGGGCGCCCCCACGACCTCACGTGGGTCCTGCGACAGTGGCTTTTGTGCCTCCGAGGCCAGACGCAAGCGGGGACAGGAAGGGGTCTGCCCACGGCCGCGCCCTGGAGAGGAAGGAGGAAGCCGGCTCCCACCCACGCGCTTGGTTCCCACCCGAAGCTGCTGCTGCCTGAGACCTAGAGGCCGGGGCTCCTCCGAGGCCACCCCAGGAATGAGACTCTCGAGGGACCCGGCCGCCTCCTCCACCGCTCTGTCCAAAGCCCTAAGGAGACCAAGGAGGTGGGCGGGAAAGGCCGGCGGCCCTGGGCGCCAGGTCCTGACGGTGTTCCCCTCACCATCGGGCGCTGCTGAGAAGGCACAGCCGGGACCAGAAACAACTCCCGTCGCCATGGCAACCACAGTCGGCCAGCCTCACGACCCTGGGGCTGGAGCAGCACCGATGAGGCTGAAAGGGGCCGTGGGGACAAGCAGGCCTGGGGACCCCAGGAGCAGACAGGAGGTCGCCCTGCGCGTGGGCGGGCGGTGCGCTCACAGGCGTCGGACCTCGGCGGCTGCCACAGCCAAGCGCCAGGCACTGGGTCGCCCCCGCCCCCTGCGTGCACCCCTCAGCTCTCCCAGTGACCCGTGGGCCATGCCCGGTGCCCTCACGAAGCCGAACCCGAGCCCAGGACGGTTCTCCAGGTGGACGGGCTGTCTCCGGACGCCTGCCCCACCCCCTCCCACATTTCGGGGAACAGGCCCGGCAGAGGTCCGGGGGTGAAGGCAGGCCGGCCAGCCAGCGGCTCTCCGCGCTCTCACCCTTGGGAAGAGGGATTCAGAAAGTGGGGGCCCGCCAGCCCACAGCGACCTCTCAGCCCCTTCTCCTGGGCCCTGCAGGGGAGGGGCGCGGAGAGAGGGTGTGGGGGAGGGGAGAGGGTGGGGGAGGGGAGTGGCGGGAGGGGAGTGGCGGGAGGCGAGCCGGGCTGCGCTGCGTGGGGCCCACGGGAGGTTCAGAGCGAGGCCTCTGCCTCCGGGCGCCTCGAGCCCCGCGCCCGCCCTCTCCCTCCACAGTGGAGCCCCCACCCCCGTCTGCTTTGTGTCCCCGAGGCCTGTGGGGCAGGGAGAACGCCCGCGCCGCACGCTGCTGGTCTGACCCGGGCGGCTGGTCCCCAGCGAGGGGGATGTGTGTGACAGGGGACCCAGCAAAAGCCGCCCAGGGCTGGCGCCATGGGGGGAGCTCAGCCCTGGCCTGGTCACCTGCGTGGAAATCCACGCGGCTCCCCCAACCCAGATGGCCCAAAGGCCTGGGTTCAAATCCCAGCTCCCTCAGGTTCAGCTGCGACACCTAGGGCGGAGGCTAACCCTCTCTGGGCCTCAATTTCCCTGCCTTGGGGCTTGGCGTAGGAATGAAATCTGAAGTGGCTTCTAAAGAAAGGGCTTTGGTGTGTGCCGAGAACGGAGCGGGTGTGCCCACGGCCGGGCTGTGCTGGGTCCGGGGTGGGTGCTGGGTAGAGGGGTCTCAGTGCGGCCCCCTCGTTCTGGCACCCCGGGCTCTGACCTCTGAGCGGCCAGCTGTGCCCCCACTCCCGGGGAGGAGTAGACCAGCTCCCCGGCGAGGCTCAGATGCCCACCTGTGCCTGGGGCCCTGGCCCGGCTCTGCCTCCTCCCCAACGCAGGGTCCCACGCATGCTGGGTGAGCACCCCAGCTCGGACTGGCGCTCCCAGGCCCTGCACTTTTAAATTTTCTAGTTGCCACATAAAAAAGTAAAAAGAGGCTGGGTGCGGTGGTGCATGCGTGTAATCCCAGTACTGTAGGAGGCTGAGGCAGGAACGTCACAAGTTTAAGCCCAGACCAGGCAAGTTATTGAGACCTTGTTTCAAAATACAAAGGGTGGGCTGGGGATTTAGCTCAGTGGCACAAGTGCCTGTCTAGCAAGCGCAAGGTTGGGAGTTCGAACCCTGGTACCAAAAATAAATACACAAAAGGCTGGGGATGTAGCTCCACATGAAGGCCTGGATTTGGTTCCCACGATTAAACACAGAAAATATGGCATGATGGCAGACACTTGTAATCCCAGCCCTTTGGGAGGCTGAGGCAGGAGGATCACAAGTCTGAGCCCAGCCTGAGCGACTTAGGGAAACATGATCTCCAAATTTAAATGAAAAGGGTTGGGATGTAGCTCAGCGGCAGAGGCTGAGTCAGGCTTCCAGAGCCAGACTGCTCAGGTTCAAATCTCGCCGTAACCACCCTCCACCTGAGGGCCTTTTCCAATCTGTGTGTCTGTCCCGGTGGTGAAGATGGAAACCCACCTCCCTGCACCGGCAGCGGCCGCACCCACAGGGCACACAGCAAGCGTGTGGCAGAGGCTCTTTCCCGCCACGCTCGTTGTCGTCAAAGCACGCAGGCGCTGGGCGAGGCGGAGGGGCTTGTCGAGCTACTCCTCTGTCAGGGCGACAGTGGGTCCTCAGAGGGCGAGGACCCCGTCCCACCGCGAGCGCGTCACGGGAATCACCTGGAGCCCCCCACCGGGACCCCCAAGGGGGCAGGCATTTTCTGAGGAGACACCTGACCTTCCCACTGCAGGAGGCCCGTTCCTCCCCCAGCACGGACACAGCATAAACTGTGCCCTGGCGCCTGGGAGCAGCAACGGGTGGCTGAATTCACCACGTGTCCCCCCAGGAACGTGCCTACGTAATTATTTGGAATTTTTTTTTTTTTT
>RJWM01044061.1:0-13475 GCA_004363535.1 Dasyprocta punctata | reverse complement strand
AGGAAGGAAGGAAGGAAGGAAGGAAGGAAGGAAGGAAGGAAGGAAGGAAGGAAGGAAGGAAAGAAAGGAAGAAGGAAGGGAAGGAGGAAAGGAAGGAAGGAAAATTTTTAAAAATCCCAGCAGTGAGAGGGGCTTAGGCAGGAGGATCTCAAGGGTGACTGCTTCCTAGGCAACTTCGTAAGACACTGTCTGAAGATTGAAGAAGTCTCAAGGATTTTTATCTTCTGCAAAGACAACTGATAAAGCATACTGACTTGATCAATACGAGGGAAAGAAGTAAATGGTGTGAGCCACATAATTTTTATAACAACAAACTTAAAGGATTTTGCTTTATGTAACATCAGATGTTCAAATCCAGAAGATTTTGTGGAGGCTGAAGGTAAAGTTCAAATGTTTCTCCCATATTTTGAATATATATATATATATATATATATATATATATATATAGAGAGAGAGAGACAGACAGACAGACAGACAGACAGACAGAGAAAGAGAGACAGAGAGACAGAAAAAGAGACAGTGAGAGAAAGGGACAGTGAGAGAAAGAGACAGTGAGAGAAAGAAACAGAGACAGACAGAGACAGAACAGAGAAACAGAAAGAGAGACAGATGGGGGAGATAGACAAAGAGAGACAAAGAAACAGAGAGAGAGAGAGAGAGAGAGAGAGAGAGAAACAGAGAGAGAGATCGGGGAATGTTTGCCATGCAGAAATACTAATTCATATCTATTTCTTCTACAAATATCTTGCAAAGCAAAAAAATCACTTAAAATAGAAAAATTGATAAGATCTTAACAGAATTTTCAGGGTTTTTTCTTCACTGTTTCCACCTTATCCAAGTGAATTGTTTTACCTTCGTTTTGTTCATGTAAATTCTTATTTATTTATTTATTTTTTTGGTACTGGGGTCAAAGTCACAATCTCGTGCCTGCCAGGCAGGCACTTACGACACTGAGCTAAATCCCCGGCCCTATCTTTTGAGACAGGGTCTCACTATGCTTTTCAGGCTGGTCTCAAACTCACTTTGTAGCCCAGGCTGGTTTCAAATTCACAGCGACCCTCCTGCCTCAGTCTCCCGAGTGTTGGTGTAAATTGTTTGTTGATTAAAATAAAATTAAGTATCTTAAGGTTATTGGGGAGCTGACTTTTTATTTTAAAAAAGTTTTAGTTCTTTGGTGTACATAGTTTCTTTAACTAGAGGAAAATTTCTTCTATGTTGTTTTTCCTGGCATATTGTTGTTGCCCAGTAGGATTCCAATCTGCCTTTGATTTAATTCTGTTTAATTACAAATTTTTCACTTGTGATAGTGAAGTAATGAGATTATGTAGTACTGGAGAGTAAGAGTATCCTGATATATTTTTAAATAGAAATTTTAGTTAAAAAAAAAAAGAACCAAAACAAGAATTATGCCAGCATGTCTTTTTCTTCTTTAACAAGACATTTACATATATTCAGTAATTACTAAAAAGCTAGTTTTCTCTCAAACGTAAGTTCAAATCTAAAATTCCCTTGAGAGCCTCTCTCTCTGCCTTTTTGTTTTCATTTAGTGAAATCACAAAATATCCTTGCGTCAAAGGGCTTCACAACACAACTGAAGAGAAATTTTAAGTGTAAACTTGTGATCCAGATAAAAAATCACTATGCTTTAAAGTGAAATAACTTGTTTGAACTGAAAGAAATATAAATTTCAGAAGCACTAGTAATAAGGCTATTGCTTATTTTATTTTTAGTAATAAGGCTAGTGCTTATTTATTTTACTAATATTTTATTTTATTTTATTTTATTTTATTTTATTTTATTTTATTTTTGTTACCAAGGATCAAACTCACAACCTCACGCTTATGAGGCAAGTACGTGAGCCACTGAACTAAATTCCTGGCCCTAAGGCTACTGATATTTTACAAAAGTTAAACCCTTTCGTGTTTTAAGGCTATTGATTTATGATGATCCACACATTGAGCTTTAATTATGAGAGTCCAACCTTGTGAACTACTCTTTGGTCCCTAAAACCATGAACATCTTCTCATCTATTTTTTTTTCTTTCATTTCCTATATCTAATCTGCTTGGAGAATATTTTTGGTGGAGAACTTCAAAGTAATCCACAAGCAGATAGCAGTTTTGAGCAAATTCCACAATTCCTCCTATTTAGAACTATCATTTTCTTCCCTATGAAACTCAGCAAGTACCTTTCATCTTTACACTTGGGCAAGAATCCACCAATTTTCTACATGTTATCCAGGTGATAACTCCTTCACCTGATTTGCTCAGGACTTTCCCAAGTTAGGATAAAGGCTTTGCAATATCTGGTGACCCTCATACTGTAGTTTTGGGTCTGCTCATTGGATGTTACTGGCATCCTTGAGTAAGTACCTCACTTTGTTGAAGCCTTTTTTTACATACTACCATTTCTAGGAAACATTATATTGAACTACCTATTCACCCTAGTTAAAGCTGCACAGGGGCTGGGCTTAAAGCTCAGTGGCACAGTGACTGCCTGGCAAGTACAAGGTCCTGAGTTTGATTTTGGTTACAAAAACAAACAAACAAACAAACAAACAAACAAGACTGCATCGGCTAAGTCTCCCTACTGCCACGCTATTCCACTGGTCTACATCAGCAGCTTAAATATCTATCACACATCAATTTCTAAAATACTATTTAGTTTCTGGTTATCCCCAAGGTGCATGAAGAACTGCCTATAGGATCTGTGGGTACAAAAATCCATGTATGTTCAAGGCCTTTTTATAACATGAGAAGTATTTGCATGCAATGTACTTATATCCTCTCTTATATTGTAAATCATTATTTACAGCATGTATTGCTACCTAATTATGCAAATCATTGTTATGCTATACGGTTTAGGGAAGGATGGTAAGAAAATAAAAGTGTGTGACTATTCAGATGTGGTTCAATTTTCCCAAGTAGTTTTGAATGCAGGTACATGAATCTGCAGGTATAAAACTTATTAGTAGTGGACTATGTTTTCTTTTTTTTTTTAACTTGAAAGAGAAAAAGTAAAAATAACAATGGGCTGTATTTTCTATACTCTGCTTTGTCTATCTCTTCTACTCAGGTATCAGTCAACTTTTCCATCATTGAGGCACAATACCTGAGACTTGAAACTTAAAGGAGAGGAAGCTTAATTTAGCTCATAGGCTCAAAGGGGTCAGTCCATGGTGGGCTGGCTCGAAGGCAGAAATATGACAGAGCAGAGAAGTAAAGGAAAGATGTTGAAGTCAT
Organism: Dasyprocta punctata; assembly: GCA_004363535.1. Taxonomy (NCBI): domain Eukaryota; kingdom Metazoa; phylum Chordata; class Mammalia; order Rodentia; family Dasyproctidae; genus Dasyprocta; species Dasyprocta punctata. Next base: position 10,234 of record RJWM01044061.1, on the reverse strand, counting down.
GATAGCCAGGAAGTAGAGTAAGGGGGTCACAGTGAGAGAGCAAGGGGTCATTTGCCACATATAGTCCTCAAAGTCATGCCTTGGTGACCCCGACACACACCTTTAGTACTCCCATAAGTAGCTTCCAAACCAAACAAATTAACACAATGAAGATTAACTGTCACACCTAGAATATGAATTTCTCCAGCTAAGAATCTTTGCTTTCTTCCTTTTTAAAGTGTTCATAGTATGCTTTCTAGGACATTTCTATCTCAGAAGGTAGGGTTTGAAAATATATATATATATATATATATATATATATATACACACACACAGGCACAAATATTCCTACAATTCCTCTTAGAACTAATTTAACTCAATATTTCATGGTAGCCATGTGGTTGAACTACAAAGTTTTACTTTTTAAAATTGCATCCATTACTTAAATAGCTGTTGAACCAGGGATATAGCTCAGCGGCACCGTGCCTTCCTGGCAAGCATGAGTTCGTGAGTTAGATTCCCAGTACCAAAAACAAACAAACAAACAAATAAATACATAAATAAAATAAATAACTTGCTGAAAACCCTCTGTGCAAATTAGCAATTGATTAAAATACTCTGCACAAATGGCTAAAGTAGCAAAAGCTTTTGGATACTTGTACCATTTCAGTTCTTCTAGGTGGTGAAGCCAAGTAGTGAGAAAACAGCCCATAGCAACAGTAGCTAGGCACAAAGTAGACCCAACTCAGGAGCTGACAGAAAGCAGGAAATGAAACATCCAAATGCACTGTGAAAAGTTTTCATGTAGAACTGGATTTTTCAAAGTTCTCAAAAATAGACTTTGCACTATAAGCAAAGACGGAACAAGTGCGTTGCATGTAAGGAAAGATGCAAAAATAACCATCGGTTCCTTCCTTTTCCTAAATATTTAGCAAGAGCTGACTGTGGTATCCGAAGCACAGAGAATAAATAGTCATAAAATCTTGTTCCTCTGCTCAAATTTCCCCAAAACAGAGTAACAGCCCTGTAGGTGATCCACAACTACTCTTTGTCTTTCCTGGAGGGTTTGGAGCCTTCGGTGTGATGTGTATGTACTACCTGTCTGCTGTGTGCCATACACCTACATTGTCAACAAAAGTAAAAAGATAAATGACCAGCCATTCAGTAGCTGTTCACTGAGAACTCCCGGTCAAATAGTAGGACAAAGATTTGGAGGAACGTGGAGACTTCTTTGCCGCTTTTGCATTTTTCTATTTGCTTCTGCGAGATGTAACATTTCAGAGCTGGCAGGTAGCACCTGTGTTTTCAGATTTCTGGGATGAAATTAGACAACAGGTAGGATATGACTGGAAGGAAAGTGGCTGTGTAGGTGTAACAGGCAATGCTATGTAAATGTAATCTGGAAATCTCTTCTAATATCTTTTATAGAATGTTCTTTTAGGTTTGTGTGCTATTTCAAAGGAAAACCTAGAGAATTACATTGATGGACATTCACTCATAGAGCAGATGGTATGTAAGGATAACACCACAAGCTATTATGGCTTGATTCTGGAAGGTCCCCCCATGGGTCCTGTGTCAGGAGCTTGTTCTCCATTATGGCAATGATCAGAAGTGTGTTGGGGGGTGGTTTGGAAGGGGATTGAATCATGGGATCTCTGAGTTCACTGGTGAATGAATTAATGAATGGATTTCCAGTGCATAAAGTAATGGATAGTTTCATGGACTACTGAGTATCCATGGAGATATCAAAAGGGCCCGGTTAGTTGGAGGATGCAGGTCCACAGAAAAGTATCATTCCGTGGAATATTTTGTACTCCACCCCTTCCTCTCACTCCGTCGCTCTGTTTCTCAGCCACCTCCAGGTCAGTAGCTTTGTTCTACCACATTTTCTGAGCATTCCTGATCCATTGCTCCACCAAACTCTCCCACTACTACTATATTTCTGCCCAGCCCAGTCCCAGACACACTGGATCCATATTACCATGGACTGAATCTCTGAAACCATGAGCCAAAGTGAAACTTTTCTCCTTTGCAGTTGTTTTACTCAGCGATTTTTTTTTTACAGATACAGACGAATACAAAAACTGAAACACCAACTAATACATGGATTAAACACCTTACAAAGGATGTGCCTCATGTTATTTTCATGATATGAATCACAAGAGATTAATTTCATGCTGTTGCTACTTTATGTGTGCAATTAATAAAAAATAATAACAAGATGCAAAGCAAAGCCAACATTTGCACTTCAGAAGCATCACTGATACATAAATTCTAGAAAATTCTAACTGTTCATAGAACTAAATAATGGTTGTTCAATAGATGTATAAAAATATTCACAAAAAACAGTAAGGAATTGGAAACAAAGTTTAAAGTGCCAGAATTCCCTGCTAAATATTTGCATTAAATATTAAATATTGAATATGCAAAAAGTATAAAACAGATCATGGTTGCCACATAAAAAAAATTTACCTTTTTTTTTAGGCTATAAGAAGTGTGGCAGATATTTAAGGTAAAGAAACATAAGACTCTTAAGTGCATAGTGATATGGGGGTGTTACCCATAAGTTAGGAGAACAAAAGGATTTTGTAAATATTGAGATACCATGGTTCTACCTTGAACCATGATTCATCCAAGTTTACTGGGAAGGGAGGAAATTCTCTTAGGTGAAGTGTTGATTTTTAGCCTTGAGAAACTGCAGGTGTCTGACATAAAACAAAGTCTCATTTTGACAAGCCCTGTTCATTTTGAAACGCTGTCAGAAAGTGCTACTTTTAGGAATGTTAAAAAGGCTGGGATCACTTTTGAAGTCGACACAGAGATCTTTTAAACACACTAAAAGCTGTAACATTTCAGGACCGGCTTTTCTGTTTCTTGGCAGGGAAGAATTATGTACAAATTCAGGAAGCAGCTGCTTTAAGCACCTAAAAATAACACAGCAAGGACTTTGAGTTCAATCCCCATCAATGCTTAAGAGATGATGCTTTCAAAGTGTTAAAAAAAATCTCCTTTTATTTTGGTACAAAAAAATAGTGCTTCTTAAAATATAAAATTAAGACAATAATTGTACATATTTAGGGTGGTATTGTGATATGTATACACGTGCATAGATAAAATCAGGAAAATTTGCTACCTTGAATTGGTCATTACATATATGTATTAAATTGTCACATTGTATACCATAAATATGCAAAACTAAAATAAAAAATACTACTAAAAATAGTAACTTTTTTCCCATTCTCTTTTAAAGCTCTTTTAAATTGCTGATTGAGTCCTGTGACACAGAAAGATATGGTAGAATTGAAAAAATAAAGGGTTCTGAAGCCAAGTGTGATGGCACATGCCTGGAATCGCAGCACTCGGGAAGCTGAGGTAGGAGAATTGCTAAGAGATAAAGGTGAGTCTAGGTTACATAGAGAATTCAAGGCCAGTCAGAACTACCTACCAAGATCCTGCTTCAAAAAAACAAAGCAAAGCAAAACAACAACAAAAAAACACAGCAAAAGATAGAGTTCTAATTTAACAGTAAGTAAAATCTTAAAAATCATATTACAAATGTTTGAATTACATTCAGATGTATTTGTGTAGGTCGAGTATATTTGGAAGACCAAAATAAAATAAAATAAAATAAAATATGAGTCTACATGGATATAATGGGTGATCAAAATATACAATGAATGTGTGAATTTTTAACAATTTATTACGGTAAAAGACACGTTACTATAAATCTCCCTCAGAAAACTCCCCCTCGCTTTGAGTTTGCGTCTCTCATCATTCTTGATGTTTTCTGTAGCAGCTATAACCCAGGATAATCTCATGCTAGGATTCTAATTAATTACAGCTTCATTGACCGTCTTCCCAAAGAAGGTCCCAATTCGGATATCCTTAGAGTCAGGATACAGGCACAGGCTTTGGCTTTCAAACTCTAAAAATTCTATTCCACTCCCTTTGAATGTTCTAGGTGAGGATCCTCCTGCCTTTTCTACCTCTTGGGCTCAAGGCATCTCTTGGTTGAGGCCCCATCAATCTAGTCTCTGCCTCCATTTCCAAGTGGTTTCTCCCCTCTCTTCTCTTCTGTCTCTCACAAGGACACGGCCACTGGCTTTGTATCCCACCATCTCCTGGATGCCCCCCACTTAGTTTTATATGCAAAAGTCACACTTTCAAATAAAGTCTCCTTCTTAGGTATTAGATATTAAGACCTGTCTTCCCCATCTGTAACAATCATAGAGACGTCCAACTCACACAGATGGATTTTCTCATTTGCTATGCAGTGGGAGTTACAGCTCCTGTAAGCTTCTGAGGGATGAAAAATGACCATTTTTGTGGTATTACCAAAGCTTCACTCTGGAAGATCCCTTTCCATTATTGCAGGTGACTCCTAGAGATTGGTTTAGGGGTCAAATTTAGAGAAGTCCTGGTAGTCCATCTACGAGCCAGATGCTCGTAGCCAGATGCTAAGGATTTCTTAGTTGCTGGGAACAACCTCAAAGCATCAGTTTTTGAGTGCTTCAGGAATCAGTTCCAATTCAGTGCCTGCATTACTGAGCTTTCCATTGCTGGCCTCAATTACCTCACTTATGCAATTCAAAGGAAGGCAGATTTATTTTGGGGCTCATGGTTTCAGTCTGTGGCAAGCTGGCTCCAAGGGAAGACATCATGGCAGAAGGGTTGGTTACAGGAAAGGTTGCTCAACTCATGGAGGACAGGAAACAGCAGGAAGTGTCAGGGAGGAAGGACTCATCCCTGAGGTCATGCCTCCATGAACCCCTTCCTCTAATTGCTCCCCACCAACTCAACAATAGATTGAGCCACTGAGAGATTGCTGCCCTAAAAATACAACCATCTCACTGTACCTCTCTTCACCCAGTCACACTAAGGATCAGGATTCACAGGCACAAGACCAACCTTGATGGTCTCACCAACAGCAGAGCTCACCTGACACTTTGTGAAGCCAGGGCTGAAGTTCTCTTTTCCTTCTTCTCAGTCTCTAGCTCTGCCTTTGCCCCTAAACACCTTCCTCACTCTCCACTTCAGTGTCTCCATGGTGACCAAAGGGCAACTGTAGTTCTTCAGCACATGATGTCACAAAGGTTGACTCCATCTGACAAGTCAATGACCTTATGGGAACAAAATGTTGACCTTAAATGAAGATGAGGCAGGGCTGGGGTGTGTGGCTAAGTGCTAGCAGGCTGAGCTAGAATGCACAAGATCCTGGATTACATCCTGGGCATTGAAGGAAGAGACCAAAATGGATCAAACTCTTTATAATTTTCTGGAAGGTGCATAGGAGCATTATAATTTAGGAGTGGGGAAAAAGAATGAATCAATGACCAAGTTTAAAGTCTCAGCTACTTTTGTGCATTGTGTCTATTAGGACCCAAGTGGGTGACAATTGACATCAAAACTAAGATAATTTAAAAGAGATAGCTTCACAGTGTGGTCGTTTCCAGTTCTGTTTCAGCTCTGGAATGTCTTACTCATTGACCTGCAACTTGCGAAGATGATGGATCAGGTAAACTCTGGATTCATTCCTGTAAATCATTACAGAGTTCATAATTTGTTGGGATGTGGGATGTGGGATATGGCAGACACTGGTGGAGAAAGGAGCTAGTGAAAGCTGGTGGCTCCTTGGAACCACCCATTGAAGTCAACTCAGTCCCTATTTTAATTTGCTTTTCATGAGCGGGCCAAACTTCTTGGCATGTGCGATGTAAAAAGAGAGATGTTTATTTTGGCTTTCAGGTTTGGGGATTTCAGTCCATGGTCAGCTAGCTCAAAGGCAAGAACATCATTGCAGAAGGGCTTGATGGAGAAAAGCTGCTGAACTCATGGTGGACAGGAAACAGAGGAGAAAGACGCATAAAAGAAGGGTTATAGTTGATAAGGTATCTTCCTTAAGGTCACGCGTCTGTGAACCACTTCTTCAAAATGCTCCTCACTTCTTCCTCAGGCCTATAGATATGAACTTGTCTGTGGATTAAGCCACCAATGAGGCTTCTGCTATCACCAACCAAAAATCTCTGCAGATGTCTCTCAATCCAGTCACAATGACAGTCAAGATTAACAGGCACACGACCACTTCTGGAAGAATCTCAGAAGCTCCAGAGTTCAGATGCGGTTTGCTAAGGTAGTTCTGAAGTTCTCTCTTTATTCTTCTCCACCTTTCTCCTCCATCTTCGCCTCCCGAATATCCACCCTGCTCAATATCTCTAGAGTGAACACCCATTGGGTAAAACTGGTATGACACACATGGTGTGGCAGAGGCTGTCAGAGGCTAGCATCCTCTGATGAACTTAAGAACCTGTGGGGACCAAAGGCAAACAATAAATGAAGATGATTACGGATTAGTATGTGTGAGCAAGTATAAGAAGGCTTACCTAGGATGGGGAAAGCCCTGAGTTTCAATACAGCAGTGCAGAAAAAGAAAACCAGGTGATAATTCTCTATGATTTTCTGCATAGTGCATAAGGGGATTATAGTCTGGAGTGGAAAAAAAAATCAGTGTCTATTTGTTGTACTGTGGGATTTCATTTTGTCAACCCCAGAAGCCTAATATGGTGAGATGCCAGCCCTTTGACCAGTGCAATGAATTGATTGTGGGTGTCCTTCCAAAATTCCTATGTTGAATCACCTCCTCCAAAATGATGGCATCAGGAAGTGGGGAATCTGGGAGATGATGAGGTCATGAGTGTGATTCATTACAGATGGGATCAGTGCTTACAGAGGATACCACACTGACTCCCTCCCCCTTCTACCACGTGAGGACCCAGCAAGAAGACACCATTGGTGAACAAGGAAGCCGTCCTTATCAGACATGGGCTCTGCCATGCCTGGATCTCAGACTTCCAGCCTCCAGGACTGGGAGGAATGAATATCCATCACCTATAAGGAAATCGGAATTGAGGTTTTGTTATAGCAACTCAAGTAAACTAGATTGTATTTCACAAAGTAGTTAGTTTTCCCATTTCATCTTTGGACCCAGAACTCCGATGGTTGCTGCCTGCCTATTTAGCACCAATCACTTAATGAGAGGAGATTTTATAGGGATGGATGTCCCTTGCATTGTTGGCGTCCTGTTTAGAGCATCGGCTGTGGTTAGGATGGAAGCGATTTCTCGTTATTCACGTTTAATACGTTCTCTTGTGTCATTAATAATGAGCTAGTGAATACTGAAAACCTTTGTCCCGGAGAAATGTCAAGTTGGTTTTCTATGTGACTCTGCTTACAACATTGTCATCGATGAGCTGCTGTGTGACTTTGCATGTGTTTCTGCTTAAGCATTATTTACTGGATAAGTATTTTTGTTTTATTTGTATTGAGCTCATGGGCAACTTCACTATAATGAATGTTGTGTAACCGAGCTTGTCTGGCAGGCACGTATTTAAGCATGAAGCAGACCGTGGTCTTCTTACACTCAGAATTCTTTCTCTGTGATTATGCATAGGGCTTTTGGGTCATTTTAAGCAACACAATGACTGAGAACATGCACGCAAGTTCAAGAGACCATAGTAAAAAACAGATCACAAGAGAAATAGGTGACTTGTTCACAGTATGATAACTCAGAGAACAATAAGTTTCCTTAAATCTTGGATGGGAAGGTGCATGTTGAACAACTCAAACTTTTCAGCACTCTGCCCCCATGTGCAAACGACGGCACAAGCAGCAGGAGCGCTGATGAGAACTGATTTGGGCATGAACAATCAGTGCTAGGTAGGAGGTCAATTTGCAAATGGAGAGGACACAACTAATGAGGGTGAACTCGGTGTCACCTCTTCACAAAACAGGAAAGTACAAGAATATTCAGCTATCAAAGTGACTGTGTCATTCTCCCCCTACCAAAAACAAAAACAATAACAAAAACAAAAAGTAAACGCAAACCACCACCTCTTACTGGCCCTACACACATCGCACCGGGGATCGAACTCACAACCTCGAGCCTGCCAGACAGGTGCTTAAGCCGCCGAGCCAAACTCCCAGCCCTGGTTTTTTGAGTCAGGGTCGCACTATGTAGCTCAGGCCGGCCTTGTGCTCGCGTTGTACCCCAAGCTGTCCTCGAACTCACAGCGGTCCTCCTACCTCAGCCTCCCGAGTGCTGGGATTAAAGGTGTGCGCCACCACGCCCGGCTCCTACACACATCTTGCGTGCCCCATCAAGATAAATATAGAAGTAAAAATATCAACCAGATGGAAATTGTGGGCCAGCAAAAAAAAAAAAAAAAAAGTAGAAAGTATTTCAAGAAGATAAAAAACAACTCCAAGTTGATGGTTAGCTACTGTTGCTGTGTGGAAGGTGATTTATTGCATTTTTGAGGAGTGGAGGTACCAAACTCACAACCTCACACTTACCAGGCGAGTGCTTGACCTCTGTGCTAAATCTCCAACCCTTAATTTTAAAGGAGAAAAAAATAAATAAATAAAGACCCACAGAAAAATCAAAAAGCAAACAAAAAAACAGCAATGAAAGCAAAATAACAAAAAAAAAAAAAAAAAAAAAAAAAAAAAAAAAAAAAAAAAAAAAAAAGTAATAGTGACATAGGATTTCAAAACAAGATGATAGGAAATTAACAATGGTTGTTATATTGCATATTGTTATCTTCAAAATAGTTGCTCACAACAAATGCTGGAGGGGCTGTGGGGAAAAAGGAACTCTTCTCCACTGTTGGTGGGGGTGTAGAGTGGTGCAATCACTAGTGGAAGTCAGTGTGGAGATTCCTCAAGAAGCTGGGATTGGAGATCCCATTCAACCCAGCTATCCCTCTTCTGGGCATTTTCCCAGAAGAATTGAAAACATCATACCACAGTGATACTTGTGCACCCATGTTTATAGCAACCCAATTTGTAATAGCCAGATCTTGGGAACAATCCAAGTGCCCATCAATCAAAGAATGGATAAAAAAGATGTGGTATTTTTATACAATGGAGTACTACTCAGCTATTAAGAAAGATTGCATTGAGACTTTTATAAGGAAATGGACACGACTTGAGACCATACTCCTAAGTGAGATAAATCAAACCCACATGTGTAAAGACCGTATTGTCTCCCTAGTGTAAGAAACAGAAAAGTATGTATGATCCAAAATCTACAATAAATACTATGTAAGGGTAAAAAACAGCACAAAGAGCAAAAGTAATTGGGAAGGGAAAAGGGGGAAAGAGGGAAGGGAAAAGGAAAAGATACAAATATGTATATATGTGTATGTAACATAACTAAAATGAACATACTGCTGAATGCATTCGTTATTGAGAAAGAACAATTAATACTCGTATGATTATATCAATTTTATATGTCTATATCTGTTAATGTAAACAACCATTTTAAAGATAACAATATGCAATATTGCAACCATTGTCAAGTTTCTATCATCCTGTTTTGTAAACCTGCAATGTTACTGTTGTGCATTTACTCTAGTCGTTTGTTTGTCTGTTTGGTATTTTCTCTTTGTTATATGTGTCTTTTTTTTTTCTCTTAAATAAAAAAATTAGTTGCTCAGGTTAGCAGACACAGGCATGCAAAATTGATCAAACAATATGACTTTGCTTTAAGCATTTTCTTTCCCTTTCACTATATCTATTGCACCTTTTTTATCTTATTTACTCTTTCAATTTCTTACACTAGTGAGACAATTCAGTGTTCATACATGTGAGTCTGATTTATATCACTTATGAGTATAGTTTCTAGTTGCATTGGAAGATGATTTAAAAAATGGAGAGTTTAAGGAATTTGGCATCTTGAAGGTATTCTAAGAGTACCCAAGGATTACAGGCATTAGAGGATAGATTCAGAAAGGCAAATCAAAGAAGGCAAATCAAACAGTTATTGTGACTGTCTTTCTTTGTTCTGGGGACTCTCTTGACAAACTATCAATTACTATAAACTTTATCTCATTTGCTTCTGCAAGTGGTGGATTCATCCAATCCCACCATAGCTCCTGAGAGACGAGGCTGATCACGAAGTATTGACCAATTGACCAGGTGTCTCCCCATTTGATTCTCTTCTGTAGGAGTTTTACTGCAGAAAAGGGAGAGATGGTGGAAACATTTCATTTTTATTTAGTTTTATCTCTCTACGATTTTTATCCAGGGCACCATATGTAAGATTTTTTTTATATTACTATTATTATTCTCTGATATTCTGATTTGCAAGAGCCTCAGAAACACATTCCTTAAAACTCACATTTCCGAAAGATTAAAATCTTTTTTCTACTGATGTGGGCATTGACTTTAGTATCAGGTTATATATATATATATATAT
>RJWM01044060.1:0-13466 GCA_004363535.1 Dasyprocta punctata | reverse complement strand
GATCCTCCTGCCTCAGCCTCCCTAGTGCTGAGATTAAAGGTGTGTGCCACCACGCCCGGCTCCAAATCCTATTTTAAACATGAGAAAGAGGCTCAGGTAGGTGACTTTTTTAGGGTCACCAGGATGGGTGATGATGTACCTGTGACTAAAACCCAGGTTTCTCATCTCAGTCATCCTGGCTCCCCAAGAACATACTAAGTGCTCTAATTCTAGGTAGTGTCCTTTGTAAAGATGTGATGCAGAGATGGAAGCAAAAACAAATGGTTGAATACATAGATTTAAAGATTTCCTCACTGTGTCTGCTAGAAAGCAGTAATGCCAAGAAAGTATTCAGGAAAGAGCTCAGTAATTCCAGGAAAAGGCTGAAATTAGATTCCAATAGAAAATAGTCCCGCAGCTGGATGTGGTGGCACACGCTTGTAATCCCAGCACTAGGGAGGCTGAGGCAGGAGGATCGCTGTGAGTTAGAGGCCAGCTTAGGCTACGAAGTGAGTTCAAAACCAGTCTGAGCTACACAGTAAAACCCTGTCTCAAAAAGGCAAAAAAAAAAAAAAAAAAAAAAAGTCCCCGACGCGTGTTTCCATCCACACACACACGTTTATACGCGCAGGCACTGGCAGAGGACAGAGGTGCTGGTCCCAGCTGCAAAGTCTGGTCAATTTCTCTTGCTGTCTCCAGGCTGAGGTCGGGGTCAGACAGAGCCTCGGTGTAGCAGCGCAGTGCCGCCCTCTACTGGAGGACCCGCCGCCCTAGCAGCTACCCTCGCTGCGGGAAGCAGAGGCTGGGGTCTCCTTTCTGGGCAGGCAAGAGAAGTGTTAACCTAGACTGAGGAAACCTGTGTGCGGGCAAGGGGCAGGGATTCCAAAGGAAAGGGGAGGACATGGGGAGGAGGTGCCTGTGACACCTCAGGGCTCCGTCCTTGCTGGCTCCATGAGCACTGACAGCCTAGCTGCTTACCACCATCTCCCAGGAGGAAACTCAAGATTTATGCACTGATAAAATGGCAAGATGCTTTTTAAAAAATTCTTTCTGTGTTGGCAGCAGTTCCAGACACTGTGAACAATTTCAGTGTCCAAGCCAGATTGATGGGCTTTTTGATGACTGCAGAGGGTGGCTTCAGTAAGAAGGGGACATGTACGACTGTAAACGCTGGCTGTAAAACCCTCAATTGCTTTGAAATGGTAAATTTCCAGGCAGTGGGAATCTGGTGTTATACGCCTCCTGCATTAACAGCTTTTTCTCCTGTTCAATTATTTTGACTTGTAAAGGAGTAGAAATTACACCCAAAATTATCGATAGATGTTTTTAGCCTGACTGAGAGCTTTAAAATATATACCAACCCTGGGAAAATTCCCTTAATTTCCACTTCCTGTTTCACAAGGCAAAATGGAAGGGTCAGCTGTAGACTGAAGGAAGGCAAGGCTAAGACAATGGTCTCTTCAACTCAGATTCTCTCACCCTTATTGTCTGGCCTGTTGGATATTGAGCCAAAATTTGTACAAACCCTAGGTCTGGGGATTCATCCTGATGTGACCCAGGTGGCAAGGTCCTTGGAAAGAAAATGAGTGTTCTGAAGGGCCTGATCCTGGGCCTTGAATCAGGCCATCTCACAGAAGCAGAAAAAAATGGCAGTTCTCTGGGTTTCCATCTTTACACAAGAGATGCAGAAGGCCCAACTTCTGAGGTCCGCCTCTCCCATACCTTAGTGTTGGGCTCATGAGCAGCCACCCAGCAATCAAGTGAGCACCTGGGTTTTCATCTCTGACTGACCGGCCCATCCATGCCTCTTCCTCAGCTCAACTTGCATTTATAGCTGCCTTCCTGGAGCAACCCCAGAGCACTCAAGGGCGGTTGAAGACGCCTTTCAAATCTTCCTCCTGACTCCCTTCTGTTCATTTTTTCCCCTTAAATCAAAACACTTCTCTGCTATGCAAGAAATTTACATGCTATCCTCAAATTCTTTCTCTCACTTCGCCTCCAATTGATCACCAAATCCTTTGCATCCACATTTCTCTCCAGCTTGTTACTGCCCTAATCTGGGCTCACAGCACTGTTGGCTTGGCTGCTTGCAATGTTATAATGATTCCCGCCCTCCCCCACTGGTCTTCCACCTTCTCCATGGAATTTATAGCCAATCATGTCACCCTCTGTTTTAAAATTTGGACATTTCTCTTAGGCTTACCTAAGTGCAAATTTCGTACAAAGGCCTAGAAGACATCTGTCAACTGGTCGATGCCCTCTCCTATAACCTCATTACCATTACGATCCCCTTCCCCTTACACCGAGCCATTCATTATTTCCTGTGTTCCAGGATACTCATACATCTTTGCAACTTTGGCTTGCTCCTCTTCCTAGAATTCCTGTCCAGGTCTTGCCCACCTGTTTATTCTTTAAGATTTCAAATGACTTCTGACTTGTGACAAGCCCCCCCCACCTTCTGTAGAGGCTATCACATCATATTGTAGTTATTTTTGTATCTATTCACTCTCAATTACTGGACCCCTTAGAGGATACAGCCAGACTTTATTCATTTTTGTACCCATAATTCCTAGAAGTACCTGGCATGGTAGTTGTTCAGGATGGAAAAGACAGGATTGGAAAGCACAGCCCAGCAGGCAAACAGGCGCTGGTTTCCCTGTCTGAGAGGGTGACTTGGGATTTTTATGGGATCAAATGGCAAGTAGCTACAGTGTGCCACTCTAGATATTCATTCACTCAGTCACCTACTCTGCACAGACACTGCCAAGATGCTGGTGTTAGAAACTCAATATACAAAAGGCACTGCTGGTCCCTGCTCAGAGGAACTCCCATTCAAGGTGGTGAGACAGGCATATGGTAGGCACTGGCCTGGCATTCGGTGGGCCATCTGGTCTGAGGACCTTTGTCACTTAGCTCTGCAGAGGCTGTAGAGAAGGGGAAGAAGCAAAGGAGAAGGTGGCAGAGATGGCAAGGTCAGGGGCGTTAGGGCTCTGCCTCTGGGACCAGTTCTGCTGACCAGTTGGCTTTATTTATGCATTTCTCTTTTGTATGAATCCCTTGCAGTTAATAAAGAACATCTGACACATTTCTAATTAGCTCACAGTCTCTGCAGGCTCCTATTCCCAAGCGCGACAGCTGGGGCATTTCACCATCAGCAATAACATTCACAGTTCCTGCAGTTGTCCACCAGAATCGGGGCCATCCTGTCTGACTTCTGATGGGACCACAGAAGACTTTGTCACCTTCTCTTGGGGCAGCAGGGTTTGGCCCAGCCCCACAGCTTGGGGAAGGAGTCAGCTGCTCTGGAAGAAGCACTGTTAAGTGTGTCACTGCCCTGGCCCACCCTGACCCTAGATGAGTTGCCCCTCTCTCTGCACTGTAGTCCTGCACCCATCTCTTAAGAAAGCAGTGCATGCTTCACAGAGCTGCCCTGCCTTTTCCCCTCCTTCCCTCTTTCCCTCCTTCCCTCCCTTCCACCAAGAAATATTTAATGAGTATTGTGGTATATCGTCACCATGCACTGCCCTGAGCACTGGGGAAAGAGTGGTGAACAAAATGTAGAACCTGTTAGGCACTGGTTTGCAGCTAAGCGGTCCAGCACTTGCCTAGCATGAGTGAAGCCCTGGGTTCCATACCCAGAACAAAACAAAACAAAAAACCCCCAAATCCCTACATTCTTGGAGTTTACACTCCAGGGATAGAAACTGGAGTAAGTTTCTCCAATAAGTGAGAAGCCAGAGTTGTTAGGCAAATAAGTAGAGGAAGATTAATAAGATTCTGGAAATGTCTTTCTAAAAGCCAGGTTTTTTCTTTTTCTTTTTTTTTTTCGTACTGGTGATCAAACTCACACTCTCACGCCTGCCAGGCAGGCACTTAGGCCACTGAGCTAAATCCCTGGCTCTATTTTTTTGAGACAGGGTCTCACTATGCAGTTCACGCGGGCCTTGAACTCACTTTGTAGCCCAGGCTGTCTCGAACTCACAACGATCCTCCTGCCTCAGCCTCCTGAGTGCTGGGATTAAAGGTTTGTGCCACCACGCCTGGCTCCCCTTCATTTCTACTTGTTCATAGAAGCTCAATTTATAGGTGACTTTTCCTGAGAGATAGCTGGTATATTCATGCAGTCAGGTGGCAGTAGGTGGCATATGTTCCACTGGATGGCTGGTGACCTTTGCCGGCATCAGTCTCCTCATCTGTGCAATGGGGATGACAGAGCTCCTCACAGTGTTGCTCAATTCCAAAACTGTGTCTTCACAGTGAGTGTTACCTGGTAACATACGTTCTGATCACTATCCCAGCCTTCTTTCCTGCCTGGAACAGATGTGGGCAGTGCAGGGAGGGAAGGTTCAAACCAGGTCCCCTCACCTGCCTTTCAGGCCTCTCCTGCAGCTGCAGACACAGCAAGAGGCTTCTGTGCTGGACCAGGGTCTTGAGGGCAATGGGTAGAGACAGGCTGGGGCCTGCTCTATTCCTTCCCTCTGCCTTGCTTCCAGCCTGCTCCACACGAACTCTGGAGGAGGTGGCCACCTGGCTGTGGCACAGGACAGTCTGTTCTTACTGGCCTGTGGGTGTACTGGGAGAGGTCTGCCTGGGGTCTGTGCTTGGCAGCAATCCCCTGCATGTGCCCTCGACAGGCCCCTCAGGAGTCCCAGCACCAGCAGCACCCGCGGCATGCCTATAAGTGGGCCTCCACGAGACTGGAGGTCACCAAACACTGGATTTTACTTGCCTTACTTCTTCCAGTCATTTCCAGTAATGCTACTCCCATGTTACAGGTGAGGAAAGAGGTGAAGAATTTGCCCAAGCCTTTCTACTATATGACACAGCTTTCAAATACAGCTCAAGACAGGGTCACCCACTGAGCTGAGCTCCCTCTCCCTGTTAGGCACTCTTTCCCTGTCCCCACACAAAATGCAGAGGGACCCAGCTTATCCAGAGTACTGTACTGCCTCTGGCAGCTTTCAAACAGAAGGGTGAGGACTGGAACATAGCTCCAGGGTAGAGGACTTGCCTAGAGTGCCAGAGATCCTGGGTTCCATGCTCATTACTACCAAAAAACAAACAAACAAACAAATAAAAAACCCAAAAAAAAAACGAGAAGAAAAGAAAAGTAAAAGGACCTGTGCTTGAAAGGAATGTCAAACAGGAAGCCATCCAATGAAGTAAAAGTATGAAATGGCTCAGCTGGAGAAGGACTCCTGATGGACATCTCTCTGGATCTCCACCCCTGAGCTGTATATTACTCCAAGCAAGTTTAACAGGCTCCTGGAGGCCCAGTGTCCTGATCTGTGGGGGCGAGAAGGGGGAATATGATAATCCTTAGCTCTGGAGACTGCATGTAGAATGCTGGCACAGCAGCAGGCACCTGGCAGGTCCTGAGTAAACAGTGACCATCATGATTACTCTTGTTTTCAAAGTTTGGTGAACATTAGGAATCAACAAGCCTCTTAGATAGGGGTGGCTTTGATTCCATGGTGCTGCTGGGATCCACTCCTAAGGCCCAGAGAAAAAACAGCACTCGGTGTCATCCCTGATCACCAAGATCTATCTCCGGGAGGGGCAGCAGGCTCGCTCTGCACCCATTTAGGATTTGAATCTGGAAGGAAGTCATGGACTATAGTGCAAGTAGCAGCTCTTACTGCTCAGCCCTGCCACAGTGTCTGTGGCTTGAAGCAAATCAGCCAATCTTGATGTCAAACTTCTGTCTGTCACATGAGCATGGTAACTTCCCGCCCCTTCCTCCCATCCCCAGGGAAGCCCTGGGCAGGGGCAATCCTCTCTTGGGGGTCAGAGCTGTCAGACAGTGACAGTTGATCCTGAGTCCTGGGGAGTAAGTGGTGAGACCTGTAGAAACCCTTTAAGTTCCAGTTCCTCCCTCCCTCTCCTCACTGAACCTTCCTGCTGTGGCCACCAGAAATCTCTCCACTTGCTGTCAGCCTGGCATGACCCAGCATCATCGCCTACCCCTAGGCGTGAGTGTGGACCCTCCTCCCAGGAGTGGGGGGAAGTCTTTGGATCCCACATCTTTTTACCTGGTTCTCTCAAGATCAAAGTCAACTAGAAACCGGGTGTGGTGGCGCACGCCTTTAATCCCAGCACTTGGGAGGCTGAGGTAGGAGGAGCGTTGTGAGTTCGAGGCCTGCTTGGGCTACAACTCGAGCACAAAGCTGGCCTGAGCTACACAGTGCGACCCTGCCTCAAAAAACCAGGGCTGGGAGTTTGGCTCAGTGACTTAAGCGCCTGTCTGACAGGCGTGAGGTTGTGAGTTCAATCCCCGGTGCCTCAAAAAAATAAAAACAAAGTCAACTAGACACTTGAAAACCATGCTGGAATGAGGGCAGCAGAGTCTTCAGTGAAAGTGGGAGCCCCAGGAGGGCAGTTCCCTTATGTCTTAGTTGACTGGAGAACCTCGTGGAGCCTGACTCCTGAAGAACAAGGTCTTCCCTGGCTTCCTGCAGATGCTAAGTGATTCCTGTGGAAACCAGATTGGCTTGACAGTGGTTTTCCCCATGTATGCCAAGCAACCCTAGCCCCCAGATGGTCTAATTAAAAAGATTTGGGAGAACAAGGCCAGCCTGCTGCTACAGGGCCAGTGACATCTTTGAACCTTGCCCTGTTGTTTATGACTGCTACACACCTTGTGCCTCAGACTCTCTGGTACATCTGTAGCCCCTTTCTGAGATCCTCTTTGGTACACTTCTTTGTAGCGTCACATTCCTGATTGGACTTGTCTAGGTGTCCTCGTGATTAGTCTTCTTAGTCAAGGTATTGTAGTTGTGATGATAACCCTAAGTTTTCTGGAACAACAACAACAATAACAACAAACACCTTTGGGTGGTTTTCACATTAGTAGAAATTGTACATCTATTACACACAGAAAAACACCACCCTATTTCATTTCCATGCCGCGGGGTGGGGCTGATGGTGGTGTTGGGTAGGGATGTGGCCCTGAGACCACTGTTTGCCTGATTCCCCCAGGTGGCTTTATTTGCAGGCCTAACCCTACCTGGGTCTCCAGAAGAGCCACAACATCCAGCAGCATCAGCAGGGAGCAAAACTCCCTGCCAACTCGGTCCTCGGCATCCAAAGACTTCCTGAGTTCAGACTCACCCAGTATGGCCAATCTCAACGCCCACCAAATCCTTCCCGGCATCCAGTGCTCTCCCTTAGCATGCCAACTACTTCCACCTCTGGACCTTTGCTGGGACAGCTAGACGTACCTCTTCCCTCCCCCTTTTCAGTCTCTTAAGGATTTATTCAGATTTGTCCACCTTTTCTGAGAAGTCTCCCCCAAAGACCACCTTGCACTAAAGAATTTCTCCCTCTGTGGTCCTCACTTCCTTATCTCACATCAGCTGCCCTGTGCCAGGTGCTGTCTGATGTCCTAGTGCTGATCCAGTCCACACTGCCTTCTGTTTGGAGTGAGTGCAGTTCACATCTGATTCTCACCACCTCCAGGCCATGGAAGTCTGTGTCCTCGTCTCTCACCACTGTATTTTGCACTTTGTCGAAAAGTGTCAGATGGCTGGGGAACAGCTCTGCCCACTCATTAGCCTTGTTCCCTAGACAGAATCATCGACTCACCTCTTTGGCCTCCCTTCTGTCTCAGGAAATGGTGACGTGGACACGAGGGTTGACCCTGCACGATGAGGCGGGGTGGACGGAAGCACCGTGAAGGCTGAGAGCCCCGGGCCAGTGAGAGCGGTGGATGGGCAGTACCCGTTCTCCTTGCATTGCCTGCGGGGCAGCGCTGTCTTGTCTTCGTTTTCTCCGAATGTCAAGTGCACCAGCTTCCGATCCCTCTTTGGGGAGGGCACTCGGGCGACTCGGAATCCTAGGCTGCGGAAGATTCCAGTGTAAACTGGAACTCCGCTTCTCACCCAGCCGCCCCTTTCCAAGGACTCTCCGAACACACCTTGAACCCCGCGCCGGAGCGCAGTTCTGAGCGCCGCCCGGAACTGCAGCTTGGCGGTGCGCACCAAGGCCGGGGGTCGCGCAACTCCAGCCGGTGACTCAGGGCCGCTCAGTCAGGGGTGCGTGTGGGTAGGCGGGCCCGACAAGGGCCGCGCCGGGGCAGCCGCCGGGCGTCTGGTCGCCGAGCGGTGGGAGTTGAGGCTAGTTGTGGGCCGTGGCCATTCCGCCGCGGGCGTCTGTCTCGCCGGTCACCGGGAGCCGGAGGACGGCTCGCGCTGCTTCTCACCCGGCGCGCTACTCTACTGGTGCGCAGCGGCCGGGGCGGCCGAAGCGCGGAGCCGGCTCTGCGCGCGGGTGAACGGGCGCCGGCAGACGCGCGCGCAGGGGCTGAAGGGCATTAGGACCGTGAGGATCGCTCCGCTCTCCTGTCTCTCCCTATCACCCCCCCTCCTTTTTCTGCTCTGCAGGACTGAGCAGCCAGGCGCGAGCGAAAACAAACAGCTGGGGCTCAGAGCGCCCCCGGCCCGGCCCCGGCCCGGAGAGCACGCCGGCCCCCAGCCGGGCGCCTGTCCGCCCACCATGAGGAAGATTCGCGCCAATGCCATCGCCATCCTGACCGTAGCCTGGATCCTGGGCACTTTCTACTACTTATGGCAGGACAACCGAGCCCACGCAGCATCCTCCGGGGGCCGGGGCGCGAAGAGGGCCGGAGGGAGGCCGGAGCAGCTCCGCGAGGACCGCACCATCCCGCTCATTGTGAGTACGCCCGGCGCGCCGAGCGGCCGGGGAGCCGAGGGCGCGGGGCCCGGCCCGGGGCTGCGTGCCCGCCGCGCCGGGGCCGGCTTTGTAGACGCTGGAGCATTCCTATTCGTTGTTATGGCAACCTCAGCTGGCCGGGCGCGGGGGCCTGGGTGCATGGATGGAGGGAGGATGACAGCGGGTGGGGGCTGGGAGAAAGTGCTGCAAGTTTGGTGGGCCCGGCATGAGCGCGCGACTAGGAACGTGGCGGCTCCCCCGGCACTGCGTTGGCCGGGCTGGGGGCTGGGGGCTGGGGGCTGGGGACTGGAGACTGGGGCTGGGAGCTGCGGGCGCTCGGCCCTGCGCGCAGCGAGAGCGCGGTGGGAGCGGCGCCGCTGAGCGCGTAGGTGGCGGTGCGCAGCGGGTCTCCAGCCTCCCGAGGGTAAAGGACATCGGGTTGGGGCGTGGGGAGGTAAGGGTCGCTAAGCACCGCCTTTGGTTTAGCAGGTCAACTTGGACTTGTTTCTCTGCATTAATACCCCCGGAGGGCTCTCTGGCTTTGGGAAAGGTCTCGTCCTGAATGCGCCCCTCATCCCCAGCATTAGGGTCCAGCACCGCAAGTGAGCAGATAGCGTCAGCGCTGGGCTGTACGATTCCTTAGCCTGAAGTCCATCCCGCGTTTGTCCTGGCGAGCCAGGAACAAAGGCGTTGTGGCACGTCGGGGGCGCTCGGCGGAGCTGCTGGGGCCCTCAGCACTCAGGGGACTCGGGAGAGGGCTGCGAAGACCCAATCGCCCTGCAGGGGGCGTTCCTGTCGCCGCCTTCGCCTGGGTTCCTGGTGACAGCTCCGTGCAGCCAAGCCGGGCACCTGTTGAGGCGGACTAGGACCTGCTGAGAGGGCTCTCGGTAACGCGCATTCCTCCGACGGGGACGGGTGGTGAGCGAGATTCAGGGATGACCCTCGGGACAGACTACTGGACCAGGGCAGCCTGGCTGGAAGAGGACAAGAAGAGGGGCGGGAGAGGCAGTGGGGGAGGGTACGTTTTTGACTTGGAAAGATCTGGGCCTGGGGGAGGAGGGAGTCTTACATGCTCTGGAGAGCTGAAACTTGGATGGAATCGAATGCAGGACTCTTGTCCAAAGGCCATTTTGAACCCCAGGAAAATGGGGAGGGTTGGTGTAGACCAGTTCTCATATTCTCATCCTGCCCCATCTTCCATTCTCATTACCTGAAAAGGAACCATTATTTCTGACCCTGAATTGAGGGGATCTTTGGTCTGAGAGTTTATCCCAGATCCCAGTCTGGATGCATCTAGGGGTAGCCTGATTAGGTGGAATGTTGTTTCCTTCTGGGCTGTGGCCCTGTTTCTAGGACACTGTTCCCAAAGCATCATCAGTGTCTGGACAGAAAAAGGAAGAAAAAACTAAGACCCCCCAGAGTCCTGAGATTCAGGGGGACTGACAGATTGGAGCAGGAACCAAACCAATAGGGCCATTCCCATGGAGCCTGGCACCCCAGGTGTCCCAGCTGCCTTCTCCTCACTCCAGGAGAGGACCAGCCCTGCTCTAGGAAGCATGGCGGGGGTTGGGGGGTAGATAGAGGCAGGCTGGCCAGATGCTGTGTGATGTGATGGAGGGTGACCCTGAGCCGGAAGGGGAGGAGGCTGAGGGAGGGCAGGAAGGAGAAGAGAGAGGGTGCTGGGAAACTGTTGTCTCTGAACCCTGACCTTGCTGGGGCTCTTCGTCCTGCTCCTTCCAGATGAGAGCCCCCAGGGTGTGTGTATGTGTGTGTGTGTGTGTGTGTCTGTCTGTCTGTCTGTGTGTGTCTGTATGTGTCTGTGTGTGTCTGCATGCATTGTGCACTGCTGAGGTGATACAGCCCTAATTTTGAAGAGTTGAAACTGGAGGTTGTGGAGGGATGCGCCCTACTGATTCCCGCAGCAGATTAGAAAGGGGCTAAACTTCAAGTGTGAAGCAAAATCTGGGCAAGCCTAGGAGCTGGGAAATGAAGGTGTAGGAAGACAGGAAGGATGGAAGACCCCAGGGGTGGAGTGGCAAGGGTTGTCTCTAGCCACTGAGGTACACAGCCAACTCCCCCTGTTTTAAGCTTTAGCCTTGGATGTCTGCCTCAGCATCAGTCCTGATCACACACTACTCTTGACACTGCCTTGCACTGTGTTCTTGTCTTTTGAGTTGATTCACTTCCCTCTAATTCTCAGCTATGCATGCAGGGACTATGCTGGAAGCTCCTCACATCCCTGCATTGATGCACACAGCAAGACTTAATAAGTACTGCTTTTATAGAGGAGTGCAATAGGATTCTTGCCTATTTCTGAGAGTAGTCAATGGGCCAAGCTTTGGATCCCCTTGGTAATTATTTGTAGCTCTGCCCTAACTAAGTAAGGAGGTAAAGAATGCATGCTCAATCATCTCCGGGAGTCCAACCCTTTGTTCAACCTGAAAGGGGCAGGTGCAGCTGAGCATTTGCCTTCTCTTTGAAATTTGTGGTAACCACTCACGACCCTTTCCTTTCCAAAACACTTCTCTGTCTGGTTAGGCCAAGACATTGTATGTGGATTTTCAGATTCTTGGGGAATGAGGTGGCCAGCCCTGCTATCAGAGGCTGAGCAAATTCAGACAAGCATCATCATCACTTGCTCCCCTGGGAAATCAGAGAGCTGAGCTGGGAAAGGGAGGGGCTGCATGTGAGTTGGACCCGGCAGCGGCTCTGTGTTCACACTGTTGGGTTATTTGAAGCCAGCTACGTTGCTTCTGGACCCTTGAGAGACTTGTTTAGGATTGTGGGGCATTGGTATGGCAACCAAATGGCCCAATTTCTCAGGGTGGTCCTGAATTTTACTATCTGTCCTGCCGACAGCCCATGGAGCGCAAATTTTGATGTGAAAGATCGGGTTACAGAACCTGTGAGACTAAAGGGAGATGTTGATTCCATCTCTGCTGGCTGCTGTATCTGGGGACAGCCCCTTGAATCCACACTGACGCCCACTGGCACAGGATGGCCACTAGTGCAGGAGATAGGGCAGACGTGGCTGAAGTCTGAGCCTCCCAGTGGGGGAGAACGTTTGTGGTTGTTTTGATCTGATACTTGGGTTCTCCATATGCCAGTTCTTTAACAGGCATGGGTGGGAAGCCAAGGTGTTACAAGGGATTTCACTTTACATTATTAAAAAAGACTCCATTATGGGTGTTGTCAGCATAGATGTACTAATTTGCAACAACAGTTTCCTATTTAAAACCACGAAGCATTTAGGCAGGAGTTTTCCTTAACTGGAGTTTCTTATCCTGAAAGTGAGGTACTGCTACATGACCATGGGCAAACTATCTACTGTCTCTGAACATTGGTTAATCTTGGTGTTAAATTTCAGTTGAATGAATAAGGCTTATTGATACTTAGTCAAACCAATGATAGTTTTCTTTCTAGAATACAGAAAGGGCTTTGAGGAAGCGCACCTGTGGGGTGCTGTGAGGTTTCACCTGTCAAGGAACACGTGCCTGTCAGAAGGTCTTGCAGTGACCCTCAAGACCTTGCCTGGGTCCCTATTTACTGATAGGGGACACTGAGGATGGCTTTTTCTGGCCCTGTTTTCCGAGAGTAGAAAGAGAGCATAGGATGCAATAAGTTCTGGGTGAGTTTATATTTTATTTATAATAATGTGCACATTTTGGAGCTGTAGGAATGTGATTTGCCTCAATGATAGAAAATGATTTTGTATTTAATTTGCCTAGGTGGCACACACATGAAACAGGGTGGGGAGGGAGAAGCACAAACACCCACAATTTCCTTTGCCAAAATGTTCAGATTGAAAGGGCCCAATTTTCTGCAATGGGGTGTATTTCTAGACCATTTTGAGACCTGCTCATAGGGCATAGGCACAGCCTACAGGAAGCTGAGCTTGGGGTGGGCCCAAACAGCCTGGGGAGCTGCTTTCTGGGAGGCCCAAGGCCCAAGGGGACAGGGCTAGTTTGAAGGTGCTGCTCCTTCCCCTGGAAGGCCCTTGATTTCTGCCCTAACAACAGTCCCCCCTCCAGCCTCAAGAGGATGGGGGAAACCTGGCTTCCTTGTGTGGTGGCTGTGTGTGTCAGCTCAGCAAGCAGAGGAAGCTCTCCAGGCTACAAATGCCATTTCAGGCGGGTGTGCAGGGGGCACCTCTGGCGAGGCCAGACCAAGCTGCTCAGGAGACTGTCTTGCTGTAATAGAGAAAATCACCCTGAGGTCAGAGGGGAGCCCATACTTGAGCAGTTCATTACAGTTACAAGATTGAAGATTTATACCCTGTCTGCTTTTTGAGAAGACCGGAGGCACCTTCTCCATGAACAGCAGGGCAGAGACACCCGGAGGTTAAATAGACGCAGTGCCCCAAGTCTCCTGGAAAGAAGCAGGGGAGCCGAGCTTGCAAGCAGTGATTGCACTCAAGCATTAAATTTGGTTCACTTCATCAAACAGTCGCAGTCTGTGCATGGCCCCCTCTGAAAAGGGTTTCAAGTGGCTTCGTCTCTTCCTCTGAATGCCTGTGGTCTTTGATCATTTGTTCCTGTCCAGCCTTTGTAATAGCCGTCTACTCTGTACTGTATTTGTGGTGGCTTCATTTATTGGATCTTTGATGCCGTGTAAGTATTTTACAAGCTTTCCCTCTTGAATCCTTTCAGTGACCTAATGAGATGGCTACCACTATTAGGTCCAGTTAACACAGGAGTAAACCGAGGCTGACCCAGGGTCTGACAACTGGTGAGTATGTTTGAATTGAAGTGGTTGCACTCTAAAGCCCAGCTGATGCCTTCTTTACCTGGAACAGCTTCAGGGCAAGATCCAAGTCT
>RJWM01044059.1:0-13474 GCA_004363535.1 Dasyprocta punctata | reverse complement strand
TCACCAGACACAGCTTCTGTCTGCTGGATCCTCTGTCTTCGCCTACATGTCTCCAGAACTGCAAGAGATAAGTTTTGGTTATTTGTGAATTTCTCAAAGGAATTTTGTTATGGTAGTCTGAATGGACAGAGACAGGTGTGTATTTTCTACCACAACATAGATTTAAATCTTATATTTTGAAGATTAAAAGTGAATATTAAAGATAGAGCATATGACTGCGATCCCAGCACTCTTCGAGGCTAAGGGAAGAAAATCGCTGTAATTTCAAGTACAGTCTGTACTACAAAATGAGTTCAAGGTCAGCCTGCACTGCATAGCGAAATCCACTCTCAAAGACACCAAAAAAAAAAAAAAAAAAAAATTCGGGGATTTTAAGTTCTTATAATTGTTTAATGTTCAATAGATTTTAGAGCAGTTGTTTAAGCTTGTATAAGACTATTTTGAATGTTTGTATAATATTGGCCACTTGGAATTGCCAATAACTGGATTATTTAAATTACCCAACTACCTAAACTCTATAGGCAACCTTTGTATTTGTTTGTTTGTTCTCTCCATGGGAGAGAGAAATCCTCAGAAAAGGAAGTTTTATTTTTTCTATGTTGAAAATGACAGAATGTTCATAAGCAGTTTTTCAAAGTGATGTGCAGAAAGTAGCTGCCATAGACTTTCTTTCTGTAGAGTTAAAGCAGTCAGAGGATCAGCTAGATGGAGAATCTCCATTCCAGGGCTCATTTCACCTATTCCTCCCTGACCCCTCAGTCAGGATCAGGTCCTGGTCAGTACTAAAATATTCTCTGAGTCACAGTGTCTCCAAGGAAAGACCAACTTATCTAAAGCTATGTTAAATTTCCCCTAATTCTAATTCAAGTTGCTCTCAGACATCATACACTCACAGTTATGCAGTATTCTATTCACATCTAGACACCACTCCTGCACACACACACACACACACACACACACAAACACACACAAACACACACAGAGAAGACCTTGAGGAAACAAAGGACTCACCTCAGCACCTCCTATTCTGTCCTCATCTAAGCTGTTTTGACATTCTCCATGGTGTGTGGAGGGAAGCAATGAACTTACACAAGCCTTAGAAATCTAACGAATCCCACTGGAAAGCAGTTAAACTGCAAACTTACTTAATTCTCTGTGGCATCTTTTTTTGTGTGTGTGCCATCTTCAGAGAAGGCAGTTTCATTTTTCTGTACTGAAAAGAAATCATTACAATTTAGTTTTTTGCATTTTTTTGTTTGGTTGTCTGTTTTGTGTTGTTTTTCTTCGGAGACAGGGTCTTGCTGTGCAATTCAGCCTGGCCTCGAGCTCACTATGTAGTCTAGGCTGGCTTCAAGCTCATGGTGATCCTCCTACCACAGCCTCCCAAGTGCTGAGATTATATGTGCAGGCCACCATGCCTGGCTGAGATCATTACAATTTAATATGTCTAAAAGTTACATTCATTACAATATTTTAATCTATAATATTGAAATTGTGGGAACATTTTATGAGGTTCTGTGATGTGAAGTAATGATTTTTATTGTTTAAGAGACAAGCAACTCTGTTTATTGGTAATTGAGTAGCTTTAATCTTGATATTGTCTTACTGTTCACTTTATTTATCTTAAAGTTTGTTCTTATGGCTTTTTCCTTGTATTCTTGAGTTAAATTGGATTGCCTTAATATAGGAACTTAAATTAGATTTCCTTAATACAGGAAGAAGAATATTTAGGAAATACATCAGAACATTAACAAAATTAAATAAATAGATACAAATTTTCTTCAAGGAGAATATCTTGTTTTACTAATTATACTAAATACGTCTTTCTAAAAATCAATGAACTCTTCTTCTCTCCCCTTCATGTAGCTGTGGGCTATGTTAGAAATATAGCAGAAACTTTTTTCTGGACTTTTGGAGTTGGGAACCAAGGCATAAGATTTTGTACTAGAGAACAGAAAGGAAGTGGCCAGACCTGTGGCTTGTGTGAGTGGTGGACAGGTGACATGGGATGGAATTAGAGTAAAAGCTTTCCTGGGAAGCAATGGGATATTGGTGGACCTGGTCTTTAGAGTCAGAAATATGAATCTGAATGCCTAGTAATGCATTCAAGATTGAGAGGTGGGCATGAAGGTGAAGCCCCTGAGTGGAGTATTTGCAGAAAATTGGTCAGAAATCAAGGGAAATTTGATGCATATCCCCTACGTATTCCATGGCCCATTTGCCTGGATTCTAGTTCAGATGTAGAAAAAGTCCTGTGACCGTAGTGAATGACGACTGTGGACATCAGAGCAAGGGGTCCAGCCTGTGGCATCTCAACACCACAGCCATTCTGATCATGCCTTTGCATTCCTGACTTCTCTCTGGGCACGTGCCACACCCCTTGAGGACTTCTTTAGTGGGTAAAGTTACATAAGGTTTTCACCTTCGGTGAACAACAGACCCTCTTCTCCAAAGCATGGTATATTTGGGAACAGCAGGGAGTGGGTTTTGTATATTGCTGCTATGGGGAACATCTCTTTCTGTTCAGGACGAGGAAAATAAAGGACAAGAAGAAAATGGGGCTGAGTGATTTTTCTATATGGCCAGATTCCTAGGAACCTCTGGGACCTTTGGTGGCCACCTCCACAAAGTCCTCCAATAGAGGGACAAATGTTCTTCTCTTGGGTGAAAGGAATTTACTGTTTGTCTTAGTTACTTTTCGTTCGTTGCCGAGACAAAATACCTGACACCCAAAGTTAGGGAAAGTAAGGTTTATTCTTACAGTTTCTTGGGAGTTTCAGTCCATTAGTTGGCTCCAAGTCAGCATGGCGGGGCAGGGCTGCCTTTCATGGCAGCCACGAGCAGCAAGGCGCACTGGCGAGCAAGAGAGAGGCGGAAACGGAAGCGCAAGAAGAAGACCCGCCTTCCCTTACATTGTATGTCGGCTCCACCCCTGGGCAGGCACAGCACTCACATTGCCAGACAACAAACCAATAACAAACCAATAACCCAGCCCCATCAATATTATATGAGGACTTGGGGGTACATAGCATATTACCTGATACAGTGTTAAAAGAACCCATAGTGGCTTAAAGGTTCTTAACTCCCTCATTCTCATGTTTGTCATTCTGTCTTGTTGAGAAAGAGTATCCCTACAGCAGTGACACTTCTTACTCTTGCCTTCATGTACTTTGATTTTTCCACAAACACACAAAGTAAGGCAGTTTTCAGTGAGGAAAAACACCAGGGTAGAGGGGAGAATACGAAAGATTGTGATTTTAAAATCCATGAGATGAAGGAAAGCTTACGTAAAATAACAATGACACAAGCCCGGAAGTCTACCAAAAGTATTCACAGATGCCGAGCAAATAGGCTTCTGTTCCCAGAATCCCTCGGGCAGCGTCCGACACAGGGCTGTGGCTCCCTGAGCACCAGCCTGGCTGCCGGCAGAGGGCGCCGCATCCTGGTCCGGAGTGACCTTTCACCCGGAAATGCCTCTGAAGGCTCCTGTGCTTTGGGCCTCGAAGACACCATTTCGGGGACTGAGACGTAGGCAGGGCTGGTCCCTCTAGATGCCGCGGGTCCGGATCCGGGGCGGGGGTGAAGGGCAGGCACAAACACAAACAGCTTTCTCCTGGAGCGGGCGAGGGCGGCTGGCAAGGCTGAAAGGGGCGCATGCGCAGACCGGCTCGCGGCTGCTGTGAGGAGGGCCCTGCTATTCCGCCTCAGACTGTCTCTGGCCGGTGGTCCTTCGCGCCGATGAACCGTCTTCAGAGCATCATACTAAAACCAATATTTGCTTGGCCATGTGGTTTAGCAAGCCTGTTCTACTCTATAAAGGACTTTGATGTGTGCTTCTCCTCCCTGATGTGCAATGGTTGGACTTGTGACTCCACCTGGACAATGTCTGTTATGGGCGGGAAGAATCGCAGCGCAGTGACTCAGCTATTCTGAAAGCTCGAGTGACTGGGAGAGCCTGCCGGTGACCCGACAGCGCCTGGCGACACCCATAGGGCTTCTGGCTAGAGGGAACTTAGAACCAGACTTAAGATTAACAACAACAAAAAGGCTGCAGGGTGGTGTGGCGTGGGTGCTCCTCACGCACCTTACGAAAGCACCTCAGAAGTGACACAGCCCTAATAGATACTAGCAGCAGTCGTGGCCGTGAATATATAATCTGTTTAACACGGCCCCACCCCAACTCCCAGCCCGTTGATGCGGCTGGGCGCGATGCGAAGAAAGCAGCTTGGGATCAGGGCGCCAATTCCAAAAGCAGCACGGGCAGAGGTCAGAGATGCCAAGAGCCACTACTCTGAGCGAAGCACCGACGTGGGCAGCAGCATCTGTGCCCAGAGCCTGGGGTGGGGGTGGAGGTCCAGTCCGCAGCGGGAAATCAGGGGGTCCCCTGGAGAGGGCCCTAACCTCGCCTGGGTGAGCTCAGGAGAGACATGGTGCTTCCAAGCAGAGGGGGACTCTTGCTGCAGCCTTCTCCAGGAATGTCCCTCGGAATAAGCCCACGCTTACAGAGAGGGAGCCTCCAAAGGAGGGTGATACTCATTTGGGAACTGCAGAGCATTGCGGTGGAAGTATGCCATGGTAAGCTATGGGCGCGTTAGGGCCACTGAGGCAAGGGGAAGGTTATGATAAAAGATGAAGAGGGTGACGTCAGACACTTTGAAACACTAATCCCTGGCCACAGTGATCGGTCACAAGAGTGGTATCAGTCCAGTCTTGCATGGAGAGCTGCCGGGCAGGTGTCCTTGCTGGGCACCTTTCTTTACACAAGTGCTTTTCGTGCAGGTTAGGTGGCCTTGGTACAAGCTCATGGTTCTGGCAGCCTTTTCGAGAGTTCCCATGAGGCGGTGAATCATGCACAAGAACCCTCTTTTCACAACCTTACTTTTGTTGTCATGTTGACATAAGCGACTCCACAAGCGACTGGTGACTTTCACGGGAGAGGCAGGCATTCAGAGGAAAAGGTATTCAGGGAGCCCCGTGGGAAGGAGGTGTCAGAAGTAGTCCTTAAGGAAGGACTGGGACAGATGGAGCACCAAGGCATGACTAACATGCGGGGAGGCAGTCACTGAGCCGGGTGCCGGGGTCATGGGAAGACCTAGGACCCTGAGCCTGCCAGGTGCATCCGCCACCAGCCTTCCACAGTGCTGTCCACTCACGGGCCCAGTGCTTGGGGCCAGTGCCCTGCGTCAGGGACACGTGGTCAGCTCCTTCCAGTACCACAGGTGTCAAGCTGGGGCTGGGGTCTCAGGATGGGTGCGTCAGGGCAGTGGGCTGTGTTCTGGATGCTGCCTGCTCATGCCCATGGTGGGTGGGATATGGTGACCTGAAGATGATGACAAAGACTTCAGTGCAGGGCTAGGAGAGTGTGCAGTAGGACCCATTAACCCACAGGTGCCCCTCAGGTGTGTTATGCCCCGTCTGCTTTGCCCCGGGCACCATGACTGTCACCACCGTGGGGACGGTCACACTCCTTGGGGAAAATGGTGGTTGTGTAGTGCAGCAGTTCCCAACCTTTCTGGCACCATGGACTGGTTCTGTAGAAGACAGTTTTTCTGAGGATGGGAGTGTGGAGGGGATGGTGTGGGGATCAGGGTCTGATAAGAAGGGCGCAACCCAGATCCCTGCCGAGTTTGATTCACACTCGTGTGAGAATTGAAGGCTGCCGGGATTGGACCTGGCCAGGGGCGGAGCTCAGGTCTGATGCCAGGGATGGGGAGCAGCTGTGAGTGCAGACTCAGCTTCACTCCTGCTGTGTGGCTGGGCTATAACAGGCCAAAGCCCAACCCTGTGTGCAGCAGGCAAGCTGGCGTGTGTGGCCATGGCCTGTGCTGTCTATTGCGGCAGCAGCTGACAGTGAGCAGGCCCTCTTCCTGCCCGAGCCTGCCTGAGGCAGTGACCTGCGGCCTCCTGTGGGAACAGAGTTATGGCTAGGGGCCATAGCATTTTTGGCCTGGACAGTGAATCAGTTCTGTGTGGCAGTTTGTTCGTAGTCCGCTGTCACCTAAATGAGGCAGACAACATTTTCAGTGGTGAGGATACCCAAAAAAGACAGTCATGGATGCTGAAGAGAACTAGCAAAAAAGTACATATTTTGACTAAGGCAGAAGTAGTTACATTTGCTTCATCTGACTACAGTTTTGTCTTTTCCTTACTGGGGACAGATTAGAGCCGTATTTTATGGTCTTTGTATTTTTTTAATACTCAGATACATTTATACATGCTTATTTTTAAAGTAGTCTGCATTATTCAGAAAGGATTTAAAGTGTCTGGAAGTAAATATTCTGTGTGCATTTTTTGTTAAATACATGGGTAGATGTGATAGATTGTTTGCATCAGGTCATTTGAGGCCAGTGGACAATTTTAGGCAACACCAATCTATAGCTCCTGTGTGAGGTTTGGGGAGTTCTTCAGTTAGAGAACGTTTTTGTTGTAGATGTTGTTGTTGTTGTTTTGGTATTTTTTTTTTGTAACAAGTTCTCACTATGTAGTTCAGACTGGCCTCAGACTTGTGGCAATCGTTCTGCCTCAGCCTCCCAAGTGCTGGGATTCCAGGCATGCGCTACCACTCCTGGCCAGTTATAGAATGTTCAGAGAGCTTTTCAATTATTTTACCACGTTCAGAGGTCCAGAGGCCCTTGGGAAGATGATGGGTCTCGTCCATCCAGAGCTGCAATTCAGACAAGGGTAAACTGGCCCGGGATGGTGGTCCTTAAGGCAGTGGGACTGAAGGAGCAACAGTAAGACCCTCTAGTACAGCCAGCTGGGCCAAGCAATGGGGTTGAGAGAAAAGAAGACAGTGTTCTGGGTTGTCAGTCTCAGTCACCTAGCCCGTTGCACTATCAGACTGTGTCTGTCTGGGAAGAGGAAAGCTGTGGTGCACAGGAAAGAATAACCATGGCACTTGTGGCTGCCAACTCTGTCTTGGGAGCCCCCTTCTCCTTAATGGGTGGTGAGAACAAGGCTCAGAGTCAGGGAGACAGCTATGGGCTGTGGCCTCTGAGTCTGTGTGAAGTGAACACTCTTTTTTTTTTTTTTTTTTGCCTTTTATTTGAGATAGGGTCTTGCTGTGCAGTTCATGCTAGCCTTGAGCTCATTTTGTTCCCCAGGCTGGTCTTGAACTCGCAAGGATCCTTTTGCCTCAGCTTCCCGAATGCTGGAATTACAGGTGTGCGCCACCACGCCCAGTCAAAGTCAGCACTTTCTTAACCTCTTAAGGACTCAGAGTTTGAGATGCACCGGTGATATAGGCCTGGTGTATGCTTAGGGTATGAATACAACAATTTTTTTTCTTTTTTTTTGTGGCCCCAGGGATCGAGCTGCTAACCTCAGACAGGTGCTTAAGCCACTGAGCCAAACTCCTGGCCCTAGTTTTTTGAGGCAGGGTTGCACTATATAGCTCAGGTCTGCCTTGCACTCACGTTGTAGCCCAAGCTGGCCTCGAGCTCACAACGCTCCTCCTACTTCAGCCTCCGGAGTGCTGGGATTAAAGGCGTGCGCCACCACGCCTGGCTGAACGCAACAATCTTGATGCTACAGGCTGGGTCTGGAACATTCCCCAGAGGCCTGTGTATGAAAGGCTTGATTCTAGCTTGCTGCTGCTGGCAGTGGAAGTTACTTTAAAGGTGAGGCTCGGCAAGAGGTCCCCAGGTCCTTCTGTTTCTCACAGTGATGTTTTTGTTTCTGTTCTCTCTCTCTCACTTACTCTCTCCACTCCCCTTCCCCATAAGCATGTGCTGCCTCCCTATGGCCAAAACAAAGGGCCCAACTGATTGAGAACAGAAAGCTGCAAAACTGTGATCCCAAATAAACCCTTTCCCTTTATAAGTGATAATCTCAGGTGTGTGTTGCACTAATGGAAAGCTGGCTAACACACTTGTATTTGGTTCATTTCAGAGTAATCAAGTTGTCTGGTTTTATATACTCACTTTCCTTTTAAAATAAAGTTAAACAAAACCCCCACAAAGTTATGTTTTCAAACTACTACATGCTGTGGTACCTCAGTTTATAAACTGAATTTATGATTCTGGGGAAGGTAGCTGTGTGCGTTTGTGTGGGGAAGATGCCATGATTGTGTTTGTTGCCCACGCCATGCAGAATTTGCAGTCGGAAGCAAAATTTTGTCGAATGCTTTTGTTTGCGAACCTAATTGTTTTCACGTAGATGTGTTCGTGAACCGAAGTGACACTGCATTAGTTATGAGATTAACATGTTTCATTTTGGCGGATTTATATACATCTATGTAACATACTTCTTGTCATTTCCACCCCAGTACCTCCCTGTCCCTCTCCTCCTTATTTCCTTTCTCTTCTCTAATTGTCCCCCTTCTACTTTCATGTCATCTCTCTCTGTTCCTCTCTCTTAATTGGACTTGTTAGGGAAAACTCTCGATCTTTGTTTTTCTGAGCTTTGTTTATTACCACGGTGACCTCCAGTTCCATCCCTCTTCCTGCAAATGACCAGTCACTGCTGTGAGCAGTGGTTCTCCTGGAACACTTGTTAAAGCGCAGGTCACTGAGCCCTGCCCCTACAGTTTCTGACCAGACATTTGTGGCAGGCATGAGAACTTGTGTTAGCAGTAACTTCCTCAGAGGCTGATGCTGCTGGCCAGGGGAGACACTTTGAGAACCACTGCTGCAGAAAGTTTTCCAGACCAAGCAGTCCTTAGCCAAAAAGATTAGCAAGAGATCAGATTCTAACACAAGATAAGCAGCAACCCTGTCCATGAAACAGTCCTCTAACAAGTTGCAGGCACTACCAGGCCCTCCATTAATTTGTCATGGCGGTCAACACAAAGCACAATCTGGGTGGTGTACATAACAGAAATGTTTTTGTTCCCGGTTACAAAGTCTGTGCAAGACAAGGTGTCTACATGCTTGGCAACTTCTGAGTCTCCTGACTGATTAATGGCTGTCTTCTCCCAGTATCATCACAGTGTCTCCCCTCTGAGCCCTTGTGTCCATGTTTCCTTATCCTGTAAGGACACCAGTCATGGTGAATGAGACCTACCCTAAAGACCTCATCTGAACTTCATTAAATCACTCAAAACACCTTACCTCCAAATGGTCATGTTGTGAGGAACCAAGAGTTAAGACATCCACAGCTGACTCCTGGATGGACACAATGATTAAGCCCATGACAGGTGCCATGAACAACTCTCTTAAGATTTTTCCCAGGGTTTTTACACTTCATAAAACAGATCTAAGGAGGCTCCTTCCTGTGCCTGCCCTCAAGTCTTTTGATTAACTCAAATCCTTATAAAATCATATTTAATAGATTTTTTTTTTTAAGACAGAGTCTTACTGTGCAGTTCAGGCTGGCCTTGGGCTCACTTTGTAGCCCAGGTTGGTAGATATTTTCAAGACTGTTTAACTTTCAAACTTTTATCACATTATGTGAAAGCTAAGAACATTTGATATTGTTAATGTCTGGTATTTGAAGTTGTTATTAAGGGCACTCCATTCCTAGTAATAAGATTTATTGGACTAAGAACTATCGATTAGAAGTTGGTTTGTATCTTAGTCTGTTTTCTGTTGCTATGACAAATACCAGACACTGGATAACTTATAGAGGAGAGGAATTTTGAAACTCATGGCTTTGGAGGCTGAGAGTTCAAAAGCACAGTACTGCTGATGGGTGACGTGATATGGGGCATCACATGGCCAGACAGGGCAAGCGTGCCAGGGAGAGCTTGCTTTATGACAAAGTCATTTCCTGGATAACCCATGAATCCAGTCATGAGGGTAGAATCCCCATAACCCAGTCGCTTCCCAAAAGTTCCACCTCCAAATGCTATTGACCTATGAATTTAGGGAGTAAGTTTCCAATGCATAAAAATTTGAGAGATCAACTAGCCAGCCTTTCTGGTAAGCCACACAAGCTGCGTGGGTTCCAGGGAGGGAAAAGCCAGCGCCTCCTGAGAATCAGCTATGCTGGGACTGGGAGAAGCCACCAAGAAATCAACTAGCCAACCATTCTGGTAAGCTGCGCAAGCTGCACGGGTTCCAGAGAGGGAAAAGTCAGATAACGCTTCCCGTGAGCCTACCAGTGCATGGGCTGAGAATCAAATACCATGTCCCTCTGCCCCCGTGAGCAACCGGCTGGTTCAGAGGACAAGCTGAGTTGATAGCAACTAAGGTACATAAGGCAACTAAATGCTTGTATTGTTTGGTTGATTTTTTAGGCCTGGTGCTGGCAGTCTGAGCATCTCTTGGGAGGATGACAGTATGCAATGTGGCAAATATGGGGGATTCCCTTCTATCTTGTCTTTGAAGTCCAATATTGTTCTCACTGTTTTGTTTTGTTCTGATTAATTGTTTTGCTTTATTTAATATTCTGTTTTGATTGGTTTTATTCTGTTTTGTTTTTGATTTTGCTATATCTGATGGAATGAACAACTATTGTGAAGATAACAAGATATACTATGGTAGCTATTGTTGTTTTCCTAGTATCCTGCTTTGGAGTTCTGTACCAATTTTGCTGCTTTGTTTTGATTGACTTTGTTCTGTTTTGTTGGATTTTACTATCTTTAAAATAAAAAAAAATTTGAGAGTCATCTCAAACATCATGCTTGTCAAACACAGAATAGGAATAAATGGAGCTGATAATTTTATGAGAACTGGGCCACTGTTTTTGACCTCACAATTCAGCTGCATTATCCTATGCATATTTAATACATGGTTTGAAAATGTGGTAATGTTTTGAATTAGCACTTCCCATGTATGTCCTAGAATATGATAATTGTACAGATAGGAACCATTTCTTCATTTATTCAGTATCTATTTCATGCCTGGGGTTGAGCTAGGGTGTTGTGGATACAAAGCATAAAGACTAGGCAGGATTAGATAGTAATTAAATACATTCTGGAATCAGATTGTCTGGCATCAAATTCCAGCTTCACTGCTTACTAGTTTTGCAAGTTGCTTAACCACTTTGTGCCTCAGTGTCCTTGTGTGGGAAAGAGCAATAATAACTGCATCTATCTGACAAAGGTCATACAACAATTAGCACTGGTGTAAAAGCAGAGAACACTAGCTGGTATCACATGTGTTTCATAAATATGAGGTATGATCAAAATATATGGTGAACATTTAAGCATAAAATATTTATTACAGTAAAAGATGTATTGCCCTCTGCTTTGAACACACTTATCCCATGATTCTTGACACTTTCTGCAGCAGTTCTGGAAGGCATTTTTTGTGTCTTTCTGAGGTGTGATCAAAAACCCAGTGAGTACTGCTACTGAGTGCCATTAATGGAAAAGCAGGCTTGTAAAAACATTATGGTGCGTCCACACTCACTTTACTCATTGGATCTGGCACTGTGCAACTGCCGGCTCTTCCTCAAAGTCAAAATGACCACAAGACGTGAATGTTTTAGATGGATTCAGAACACTGATGCAGCTGTTACAATGCAAATCAAGATGCTTGTGAAAGAGTACTTCCAGAGCTACTTCAGCAAATTGCAAGAATGATAGGATGAGTGTATTCAAAGTGAGGGAGAATATTTTGAGGGAAATTAATGACAATGTGTCTTTTATTGTAAGAAATTTAAAGAAAAAAAGTAAACATTCATACTATTTTTCTATCATACCTTGTATTCCAGTCCTGGTCTTTGAGAAGTTCACATAAGGCTGATGGGCACAGAAGGACATTTCACTATGGTGCACAGTAGAGAAAGCCGTGTTGCTGGCCTGAGTGAAGGGTTAGGACCGGACCTGGTGGCCTCTCTGGGGCAAGTGGTGTGTGCTTGCCGGTTACAGCTTCCCTCCAGAACCACAGTGGAGAAAAGCCAGTGAGTCTAGCCTCGCTTTTTTGAACTGCTACTATGAAAACAACCTCCATTACAGTAACATATAATTACCACAAATGGTTTTCAAAAACCTTGCTATAAAATGCAAATGCTAGTGAAACTTGTTCAGAGGGCCACCTGTTTGAACTTTATAGTTTGCAGGAAGCACTTTATGGAAAATAGGATTGGGCAACTCTTATGCTGTTAGAAACTGTGGGCAGGGCACCTGTGAAATCCATGTGGCAATAACCCCATGCAGGGTGGCCAGCCACGCTTGGGTCGCATGGGACACCTCAGGCCTAAAACTGAAGGTCCCACTTCCTAGGATCCTCTTAAGTCTCAGGCAAAAGTTTAAAATTGTTATGGATAGGAAATGGAAGCTTTAAAGGAAAATATAACTATTTAACTGCTTGATTTGGAGAGAATTGATAAAGAAGGTTGAAATCAACAGATGTAGTGTTTCTTTTTCTTTTTTGCAGTACTAGAGGAATTGAACCACCCAAGATATTTTACAACTCATCTATCCTAGCCCCTTTTATTAATTTTTTTAAATTTTGAGATAGGTGTTGCTAAGTTGCTGAGGCTAGACTCAGACTTGTGATCATCTTGTCTCAATCATCCAAGTAGCTGGGATTACAGGCATGTACCACTGCATGGGGCATGATTTTTTATTAAATGGACACACACATGTTCCTATCCTTGATAAGCTTCAGTCTGGTTCGGGGAACAAGAAATAGACTGGTATAAAGTCAAATTAGCCTAGTGTGGTGGCCCATGCCTATATCCCCAGCACTCTGGAGGCTGAGGCAGGAGGATTACCTCTAGTTCAGACATAGCTTGGGCTGCATAGAGAGTTGTGGACCAGCCTAAATTACATAGCAAGCTACTATCTCAAAATCAAATAGAGAAACCCCAGAAAACCTCATAAATTTAAATCAGAATACATTTGGACATTAGTTCAAGATGGTAAGAGAGCTGGGCATGGTGCGTGCCTATAATCCCAGTATGTGGGAGGTTAAGGCAGGAGGATCTCTGTGAGCTCAAGGTCAGCC
The DNA here is from genome assembly GCA_004363535.1 of Dasyprocta punctata. NCBI lineage: Eukaryota > Metazoa > Chordata > Mammalia > Rodentia > Dasyproctidae > Dasyprocta > Dasyprocta punctata. The sequence goes on along the minus strand of RJWM01044059.1, from coordinate 638 downwards.
TGGGGTACAAAGTGAGTTTGAGGCCAGCCTGAACTGCATAATGAGACCCTGTCTCAAAAAGACAAAAACAAAGCAAAACAGAAGACAGTAAGAGAAATGATGAGATAAAGCAGCTAATGACAGAGTCAATTTTCCTCTCAAGAATTAATATAGGAAAGGAGATCAGAGGAAAGAAGAACTCCCATGGGCACTGTTGTATTGATGGGAAACTTTATAAAATGATTATACTTTGTGCAGTCCAGAAAACCTGGAGGGGTCAGGGTATGAAGAGATGAAGGGGGCATGGTACCAGTGGCTGCTACAGCAGAGGCAGAGCTGCAGGAGCAGGAGGCAGCAGAAGGCGGACCCAGAGGTGGCAGGGATTGTCTGTTAGGAGGAGGAGGTGGATGGAGAGGAGGGGAAGCATCCATGGACGCTCTAGCACCCTGAGTTCTCTCCATTGTGGGTCAGAGGACTCTTTCCTGTTCCCCCTAAATCTTCCTAGTTCCAAGCCCTAAGTATAAAATGGCATCACAGCTTTTTGACTTGGTCATCATGACAAAAGACAGAGAACAGTGCAGGCTTTCGTGCAGTGTGGTGGTCTCAGAGTGGTGCCTTTCCCAGAGGATGAGAGCAGCTGCTTCCTTAAGTCTTGGCCC
>RJWM01044058.1:0-13329 GCA_004363535.1 Dasyprocta punctata | reverse complement strand
CTAAACCCCCAGCCCCATTAAATTGTTTATATGTGCTTGCCCTGTTTTCCTGATAAGGGTATTTACTGCTGTAAATTTGCTTCTTAAGACTGCTTTCATTGTGTCCCCCAAGTTCTGGTATGTTGTATTGTCATTGTCTTTCAGCTGTAAAAACTGTCTAATTTCTTCTTTAATATAATCTATGACCCATTGGTTGCTCAGTAGGGTGCTATTTAATTTCCTTCTGTTGATGAAGTTCTTGTAGCTTTCTTTGTCATGAATTTCCAATTTCCTTGCACTGTGATCTGATAGTATGCATGGGATAATTTCAATTCCTTTGCATTTACTTAAGCATGTTCTATGAGACTGTGTGCACCTGAGAAGAATGTGTATTCTGATGTTGTGGGGTGGAACACTCTATAGGTATCTACTAAGTCTGTTTGTTCAAAAGTTTGATTTATTTCTAATATTTCATTATTGATTTTTTGTCCAATTGATCTGTCTTTTTGGACAGTGGGATATTGAGGTCTCCAAATGCAATTGTATTAGGGCTTATTTGATTTTCAGGTCTATTAGTAATTGTTTTATATAGTTGGGTTCGCTGGTATTTGTTGCATATATATTTGTGATTGTTATCTCTTCCTCTTGGATTGTTCCCTATATAAGGTTGTAGTGACCTTCTTTATCTCTCTTAAATCAGCCTTGGCTTGGAATTCACTTTGTTTGCAAATAGAATAGTTATCCCTGATTTTTTCTGGGATCCTGTCACATGGAGTATTGTTTTCCACCCTTTAACTTTTAGTCTATGAATTCCTTTTTGAATTAAATGTGTTTCTTGTATGCAGCATATTGTTGGATCTTGCTTCTTGATCCATTCTACCAGTCTGTGTGTTTTGATCAGTGAATTGAGACCATTAACATTGATGGTTATAATTGATATGTATTGACTTACCTTTGTCATGTTTTCTTCCTTTTGTTGGTTTCCCCTTTTATCCTCCTCCCTCTAATTGTTTGCCTTCCCTGGTGGATTACTTCTGTTGGGATTCATGGAGTTGTAGTCATTACTACCTCTTTCTAGAATTCCCTTCAGAACATTTTGGAGTGCTAGTTTGATGGTCATAAATTTCTTGTGATGTTCTTTGTCACAGAAGTATTTTATTTCTCCATCAATTTTGAAAGATAGTTGTTGTAGTCAGGGGTTACATGGAGAACAACTGCTACAGGACACAGTGTTTGTAATATTATTTTATAATAGTCACCCAAAAGTATACACAAGAAAGTGCAGGAGAATCTGTCCACAACACTAAGACCCAGGATAGCCAAGGGCCTGGATCCCACAGCAATATCATGCAAGAGTCCCACTAGAGACCCAAAAGCATGACAATGCCTCCCACAGTACCAACTGGGAATCTAAGAGCCCCCAATAAGGGCTCACGCCAGTTTATTTATGGTTCTGTGCTGGGAAGGCCACAGGTCAGCGGTGGAGCTAGAAAGTCTATGCCAGCAAGGTGAAGGAGCCGTGCAGTGGGTTGAGGGTTCTACGTGGAAGCCGAGAAGTCACGCTCAAAAGAAGAAGCGGGGCTGCCCTGAAGAGCACCACAGCCATCCCCAATGGCGACGAGGTCCCGCGCTCCTCCGACGATGGAGAACAGTTGAGCACAGGTCAGGAAGCCCAGCGTGACCAGCTTCTCCAGCACACAGCCTCCCCTCTGGAGCCAGGAAGCGATGCACAGTGTGAGGAGCAGAGCTCCTGCAACATGAACCACAGCCACTCTCACCGATGAGGTCCCGAGCTCCTCCGATGATAATGGCCGAATCCACATTGGAGAAGCCAGCGTGACAAGCACCTCCAGGAGAACCAGCGGCTCCAACAGCAACTCTTGGAAGAACCCACAATGCCTGGCTCTTCTTCTCCACGTCCCTGTTTATGCTGGCAACTTTCTTCAGGTGGAGCATCTTTAACTCAACACCAGCTGAACCAATTCAACTGGTGCCAAGTTGACCACCAGTTTGTAATCCATACAACAGTTTTGTGGGGTACATCAGTCTGGGTTGAAAGTTGTTTTCCTGCCAGGCGTGGTGGCGCACACCTTTAATCCCAGCACTCGAGAGGCTGAGGTTGTGAATTCGAGGCCGGCTTGGGCTACAATGTGAGTGCAAGTTCGGCCTGAGCTACATAGTATGACCCTGCCTCAAAAAAACTAGGGTCGGGAGTTTGACTCAGTGGCTAAAGCACCTGTCTGGCAGGTGCAAGGTTGTGAGTTCGATCCCTGGAGTAGCAAGAAAAAAAAAAAAAGTTGTTTTCCTTTAGACCTTGGAGTGCTTCATGCTCTCCTTGACTTGAGAGTTTGTGCTGAGAAGTCAGCTGTGATTCTGATGGGCTTTCTTTAGAGGTGATTTGTTTCTGGTGGTGAGCACACAGGATTTAGTCCTCCCACAGGAGAGAACAATTAGCCAGGAGCCATTTTGGAGACAGGCTGGCTGAGCTCAGAACCCAGAACTGCTGCTGGCTTTATCTAGCAGCTCCCAGCTGGGCTCAGACTCATGGAAATTGCTTGACCTGCATCAAGCCTGATGGGTCTGGTCTCAGGGAAGCCTATTGAGACTATCAACTACCCTGCCAAAAAGTTACTGCGGCTTACTGGGATAGATCAGCACAATTCAGGACTCTGTCTCCATAGGTTGTCTACTAGTGAAACCAGAGACAACTAAATCAGAACATACTTAATTAAGCCTTATTCAAATTGTACTCATCACCAGCCAGTGCAGTCCTCCATGTTTGCTGCTCCCCTCCACTGCCATGTCTCTCTGCAGAGACCTCTGGGGTTGCCAGCCATCACCATCAGCATGACTGTGCGTCTGCAGGTTCGGACAGCTCCTCTTGCAGTGAGTCCCATCTCAGGGAAAAGGTGCCACTGGCTACTGCCTCCTTCTTTGATAAAGTTTTTCTTTTTGCTCTCTCTGTGCACTTCAATTCTCACTTCAGATTCTTTCTGGGTCCAGGGGACAGACTTCCTTCCTTCTTGTCTTCCTCATGATGCTGTATTCTAGCATCTGGATGGTGAGTCTCAGAGAGGTTGTTTTCTCTGCTGCTTACTGCTTGACCATCTTCCCAGAAGTCTGATTTTTACTCTTTTTTTTTCTTTTAAAGAATATACAACAGAATAAAACCAATCAAAACAAATCAGTATAAGAAATATAGGACTTCAAAACATTATGAAATCAACAGTAGTTACCATGATGCCTTTTGATGTCTTCAAAATAGCTGCAGATAACTTCAGACATAGTAAAAATCAAACAGAACAGCATAGAATAGAAACAATAAAACAAAACAACGAAAGCAATAAAGGACTTCAAAACAAGCCAATAGTAAACCCAAAATTACTACCAAAATATATCTTGGTATCCTTGAAATAGCTTCTCCTGCCATGGGAATTAATATAAACAAAACAAAAGAGAATAAAACCCAACACAACACAACCATGAAAATGATATCAGGCCTCAAAACAAGACCATAGGGAATTAACAACGGCTGCAACCCTCAGGAGATCCCCCCTAGATGACATACTACTTAGCGATATCTTCTGAACCCATGATCAGACCACTGTCCCTAGACCTGCAATGTTAGTGAAACACCAAATCACCACAGGCATCCAATTGCATTTCACCTTGGTAGCTACCATCACAGCCTGTGTTTCTCCAGATAAGCTGGTCGCTTATAGGGGAGGGAGTGATTGGTACTTTTTGCTTGCCAGCCCATGTGCCAGAAAGGGCTGGGGTCTGGTTGTTCCCAGTTTGGCCGCAGCCCACGCATGGCACTGGTTCCCAGACTGGGCTTGTTTGCTGCTGCGGCCATTGTTCTCTCTCTGCTTTTTATTCTTAATAAGTAAACTTTGGATCATCTTGTGTAGCATTTATTTCCCCTGTAAGACCGGTTGCTTAGTAGAATCAAAGTGACCTACTCGTACTGTCAAGGCATGATGACTTATAAAAATGCTATTTATCATTACCTTTCTTAAGAAGATACTAGAATCTAGGATCTCTAAAGTTCCTTTTGAACCAATAAATCTATAATAACATGGATATAATTTAGTGAAAGAAAGAAGAAAACAGGAGAGGAGGTCCCAATCCTGTAGAATCTTAAGGATTTTCCTGTGTGTATGTATACATATCTGTGTGTGCAGTGGGTGAGTGAGAAAACACCAAAGTCCAAGTTTCAAAGTCACCTGAACAGAGTGTTCCTGGGGCTTATCAGGAAACAGGCCTTCCCAGGACTCCTGCCATAGCTACAAAGATGTGCAGGCACGCACACCAACACTTACACCCAGACACACTCAGATGCACCCAGACAGTCATGAAAGACACACATAGTCAGAAATATGCACACAGACACACACCCAGGTACAGACATGCACTCACTTGGATGCAGATATACATACACTCACACAGACATACTCAGATACAGACACAGACATAGACAAAGACACAGACACAGACAGACACACACAGTCTTCTCTCACACACACGGTCTTCTCTCTCACACACATATACACCACTCCTCAGAAATGGAATCTCCTTTTTAAAAAATGAAAGCATTTCCAAATTTGATTCTTATTTTATAGGAGTGTGGAAGAGATTTCTTTATTTTTTTTTTTAATTTTTGAAACAGGATCTAGCCATGCAGTTCAGGCTGGCCTTGAACTCTCTATGTAGCCCAGGTTGGCCTTGAACTTACAGTGATCCTCCTGCCTCAGCATCCTGAGTGCTAGAATTACAGGAATGAGCCACCATGTCCTGCTTGGAGGAGCTTTCTTGACAATCAGCTATTTCCAGTTGCATCACAGTATCTTCTCAGCACTCTGACCTGCTTGTCATACATATTGATCACATCTATCATAGGGAATTTCTATTTGTATGTAATGTGCCTTGATTCAGTTTTCTCCCTATTCCCTTCCCCTCCTTTCAACCCTTCTACATTTCACTTCTTGAACCAAGATATACATATGCACACACATGGATCTACCAAGTAACTTTCTCAGCCACACTTTTGGTCACATTTTTCATTCCATTCTGTTCTGTTCTTCATTTTAAAAAACATGCTTGTTGGTCATGAAACACTATATTGATTTAATGACCCACTTTCTAGCCATCTGGTATTGCATAAAAAGTTACCTCAAAACTTAGTAGTTTAAAGCAACAGCAATCATTTTATTATCTTTTACATTTTCTGTGAGAGTATTTTTTTTTTTTGATACCAGGGATTGAACTTACAACCTCACACCTGCCAGGCAGGCGCTTATGCCACTGAGATAAATCTCCAGCCCTATTTTTTGAGACAGGGTCTCACTATGCAGTTCAGGCTGGCTTTGAATTCACTTTATAGACAAGGTTGGTCTTGAACTCACAATAATCCTCCCTGTGAGAGTAATTTGAATAAGGCTTAATTAAGTATGTTCTGACTTAGTTGTCTCACATGATTATAGTCAGTGGCAGGGGCTGAAGGTGTGGCAAGTTGAATCATTTTTCTTGCTTCATGTAGTCTCTCCATGTGGTCTAGGATTCCTGAAAGCATGGTAGCCTCAGGGCTGTTACAATGATTATCATGCCTCGGGGTTCCAAAGTTAAGAGCCAAGCAGAGGAGAGCCTAGCCTTGAAAGTCACATAGCATCACTCCATAATCATAATCCCATTCCAATCCAAAGAAAGAGGCCGGGTGCAATGACGCATGCTTGTAATAGCAGCACTATGGAGGCTAAGGCAGGAGGATTGCTGTGAGTTCGAGGCTAGCCTGAACTATATAGTGAGACCCTGTATCCAAAATAGAAAAAGAAAAAAAAATAGAGAAAGAAAAAGAAAGGAACATAGATTCTACCCATGATGAATGTCACAGTCCCATTGTAAGAACAGGCAGGATCATAAACGAGGACAAATTTGAGACTTTTATAGGTATATATATACACACAAATATATAAAATATAGTTAAGATACTTTACTGATTTCTCTGAATTCACTGAAGAGAAAGGTTTGCACTGGTACAGTTTGGACAATTGAATGCAGATGCCTTGCACTCTGGGTGACTGATTTGGGGATGGCAATGCACAGTGTATGTACCATTGTTGTCCCCTGATGGTTGTAGTGTGAAATTTTGTTTTTTTTTTCTCTTTGAAATAAAATATATAAAAAAAAGAACAGTCAGTATTATAATACTGACTGAAGCAGTCAGTCATTGGAAAAAGGTGTAACTTGAAAAATATTCCTGTAGAGGGCACTGTTGTCATGAGACAGATCCATTTGATGGGAATGGGGAAGAAGGATGGGTGAGTGTTGGGAAGAGGGAAAAAGGAATTTGGATTTCGGGAGAGGAGAATTGCCCATCTTTTGAAATTGTTCATTCTTTCTGTTGCAGACAACTTGTGGTTTCAGTGGTGGTGGGACCATGTGGATGCCCTAAAGGAAAGGAACCTGGCAAAGGAGGACCCGAGACTGCGACCAGCTTGGAGGGTTCTAAGTCTTTGTGCATTCCTGCCAGTGCCCAGCAGAAGACCCTGTGCCATTCTGCTTTGACAGCTAGGCATAAAGTGCCTGTGGGTTACCAGGCAGAAGTTCACACTACTTCTAGAACCCACGCTTTGCAGTAAACTGTGGCTGGTTCTACACTGTCAGTGCTTAGGCCCTGGAAATGATGATTTGGAAGACTGTTAAAGATGTGTTAGCAGATGTGATTGCCCAGAGAGAGCACGTAAAGCCAGAAGAAAAGGAGACCAAGGAGAGAAAACTGGGGGCCTTCAACATTTGAAGAGAACAGTTGACAAAGGGAACTAAGTATAGTTTGAGATGTGGGAGGAGAATCCATTATGAATGGCGGTGAGGACTAGGACAATTTCTAGGAACACAGAGTGGCCCTCAGGGTTAAGTGCAGCAGCAAAATCAAAACTAAAAAGAGACTGTTGAAGTTGATGATAAGGAGGTTACTGGTGATCTTAATGATGACATTTGCAGTGAGCTGGGTGAGCAGGACATTATAGGAGCTCAGCAGCAAAGGGAGGGAGTAAAGTGTAGCAATTCAAGGTGGTTAAAATCTTAAGTAAGCCTAAGCCTGTGCATAGGCAGGGAAGAGGAGCCAGAGGATGGGAAACCAGGTTAAAGCAGAATACTTGATGCTGTCTGTCTGAGGAAAAGTGGGGTCTACTCTTGTTCAGTGGTGGGGAGCGCCTTGGGAGTGTAAGAACCAATCAGATGGAGAAGTGACTGAGATTAGGGAGGAGGAGTGGGCAGATGGACTTGGTCAGGAGCTCTGCGTTTCCAGAAAGAACAATGAGGAGGGCATAGATGCTTGAGGGGAGTTTACCAGTCAGTGAGATGAGTAAGAAGCATGATCACAGTCAACTCAAATATAATCAGTACCTGTTCTGTGGTGTTTTCACAGAAACTATTTTGTCCTCACAACAGTACGTGAAATAGAAAGCGCGTATTTACAGGGTCTAGCTTCTCCCTGAATGAGTTCATTACTTCACCTGAGCATGGAAAGAACGTGTTTGCAAGGGAAAGGGAAGTGCAGCATTTCAGGTCGGTCGATGCCCAGAGCTGCATGGGAATGATCCAGCCCAAAGACCCTCAATGAGGAGGCTCCCTGCTGGAGACAGGAAAGGGCAGCTGTGATTGGAATTGGGCTTGGCAGGAAGGGATAGTGTGACGGAAGATGTCCTATGTCCTTTGCCCACAGTCCAGTCCATGGCAGGAGGGGGAGATGGTGCAACCTGACTTCAAGGGTGCACATGCAGGGTGGAACTTCACTGGGGCAGGTTGGTACAGTGTGAATGGCATGCCTTGGCCTTTGGTTTTTCCTGGCTTGCACCCTTGAATAATCCATTTAACAACAGCCTTTGTTTCTTTTTTTTTCTTTTTTTTTTTTTTTTGGGAGGGGGGTTTGGGGAATTGAACTCAGGACCTCACGCTTGTCAGGCTGGCCTTTGTTTCTTCATTTGCAAAATGTGGATAATTTTACTGAACTCATGTATTTGTGAAATGCAAAGTACCTGGAAATGCTCAGCACCTAATAGCTTCTGTTATTATCATCATTTCACTTACTATCAGAGAAGAATCAGAATTTCCTGACTCAGGGCCAGGACTGTGGGAATATGATAAGATTTTGGGATCTTTGTGAATAATACAGACCCATTTTTATCATTTTTCTTATATTCTTATTATCCTGCAGCAGTTATCAGGCAAGTCACTTAAAGCAAGATTCCTGGGTACATTATTTTAGGGAAGGAATATGGAAAGGTTGCTGAGGAGATTGTGTCTTACTCCATTGCTTGAACCCTGGTGGGAAGAGGAGGAGAGGAGAACCCAGAGGTCATGGTGATACAGCTGTGATGGAGAGGAGCTTGCTGCCTGGAGGAGAGGGGACAGTAAGTAACCCAGCGAGGTGCTGGAGCCCAGCTAAAGGGAGACGTTTTGGGGCAGGGAGTCCCAGGTGACGCCAGCCACAGCCAAGTCATGTCCAAAGGGAAGGCTTCCTGACTGTGTCCCCATGATGTGTCATCTCCATGGTCCAGAAGCTGAGCAAATGACCAGATGACTGGGTCCTGTGCCTACTTTTCTCTCTGTGTTCACCTCATCAGTGAGGCTTACCTTAAGGGCAGGGATGGGTAACTTGTTCACTGTTCTGTTGAACCCTCAGTGCATGTCACTCAGTGCCTTCATGTGGCCATTTCTCTGTAAAGTATGAGTCAGTACCTGCCTGAGTGAATGGCTGACTAATAACTGAATAACAAAATGGAAGGAAGGCAAAATCCTTGTCCCAGCCTGTTTGAGTCTAATGAAGTGCTGCCCAAGTATCAGCCAGGATCACCAAATTCCTTAAAAAACTAGATAAGATTCTGAGCTGGATGCCTGGAAGGCTGAGGCAGGAGGATCGCAAGTTTGAGCCAAACTTGGGCAATTTAGCAATTTAGCAATGCAATGGCAAGCAGAAACACTGAAATGACACCCAAGATTTGGAGGCAGATTTATTTATGTTGATGGCACTAATTAGGATCATTCCCAGAATATCAGGCCTTGATCTCTGGTGATCTTGGGCTTATATGGGATAAGCAAGCAGGAAGTACAGAGGCAGAATGGCTTGTCAGTTGGGGACTGTTTTATTCAATGTGCATCACAGTGACCAGCTATGCATCACAGTGACCAGCTGTTTCTAAGAGACCAGAAGCAACCGGAACCAGGGCAACTAACAAACGTATACTGGCTGGGGGGCAAGGGGAGCATTTTTTGTTATAGTAAGAGCCCACGTTAAAACAAAAAACAGAAAAGGGGGTAGAGATATAGCTCAGTGCAAAGGTCCTGGATTCAGTCTTTAGTATCACAAAAACCAAAACCCAAAGCCCCATCAACAATAGAATAATAAGATTTCTTTGAGCCATCTATTGCTTCGAGAAGTCTCCTTAAAATTTCTGTGGATTCTTGCAGTCATGGGCTAGGGTGGGATGGGGAACAGAAGCAAAGGGCTCTGGTCCCCAGTGGCTCTCAGCATCTGCTCTCTCAGTGTCAGGATGGTCTCCACTGGGCCGCCTCACTCCAAGTGTGCAATGCAGTCTCTTCCTTGACACCCGCACATCCACACCACTGCCCAACAAGCTGATTTGTCCAAGGACTCTCACTGAGTCCTTGGGGCAGAGGAGGAGTTCACATGATGGCAACACAAGCAACTTCATGTGGACTACAGATTTTGAAATTGCTGGGCCCCCCAACTGTGGCCACCTCCTTAAACTCTCCCTCTCTTCCCGCTCCCCTGCCGCGGAGTCTGGAAGGGCTGTGGGGGTGGTGAGCAGGCTCTAGCAATGGAATCAATGTGGACAAGAAGCCCAAGAAGCACAAGTAGGACAAATGCGTGCAAGGATGCACAGAGGAGCCTCTAATGCTTGTCATGAAGGTGGGAGGGAATGAGGCCACTGGCAGGTCAGGGGACAATCTTTTTTTTTTTTTTTTTTTGGCACTAGAGCTTGAACTCAGGGGCACTTGTCCATTGAGCTACATCCCCAGGCCTTTTTATTTTTTATTTTGAGTCAGGGTCTCACTAAATTGAGTTTAGCCTTGAACTTGCAGTCCTCTTGCCTCAATCTCCCAAGTAGCTGGCATTATGGTGTGTGGCACCACATCCAGCTGGATTAAAAAAAATAACAGCTCTATCAATTTACAATTCACATATTATATAGTTTGCCAATTTAAAGTGTACAGCTCAGAGTTGTGCAGCATCACCATGGTCAAGTCCTGTTGACTTCTAATTTGGAGGGTGGGAGCAGGGCACTTAAGACAACAGAAATGTATTCTCTCAGTTCTGGAGGTTAGAAGTCAGAAATCAAGATGATGAGAAATCATCTTGGGAAAGCTGAGGGAGAATCTGTTCTATACCTTTCTCAGCTTCTGCTGCTGTGACACTCACTGGTATCTTTGGTTTGTGGCTGTCACTTTAAACCCTACCTTTTCACATGGCATTCTGGGGTGTGTGTGTGTGTGTGTGTGTGTGTGTGTGTGTGTGTTCTTTTCTTTCTTTATAGATTACTAGTCATTAGACTTAAGGTCTACTCTACTTCATTATGTAGGTCATGGCACAATTTAAACCTCTTTGAGGAAAAAAATGATTATGATAAACAAAAACGAGAGGAAAAGAGGAGAAAATAGTTCTCAGAAAAACAAAGAGGAGTAAAGGGGGATAAAAGAAAGAAAGATCAAGGTCTTAAGGAGAATGGAGCAGAAGGGTTCTAGGGTCAGACTCCCTTTAAGTTTAGAATTTCTACTACTGAGTAGCTCCTGAAAGCTCTTTAAATATACAAGAAAGACAATAGCCATTCCTCCCAGAGGTTTTGAATCGACAGATAAGGCAATTGCAAAAAAAAAAAAAAGGGTCCCACAGCTTTTGTGTGTGTGTGTGTGTGTGACTCCTTTATAGTTATTAAACATTTGTGATTTTAGAACTTGTAACACACATCTAGAATATTGAGTCTCAGTCTACAGAAGGACTAAGGGATAATTTATTTTAAAAAATTTTATTTTTATTAGTACATGTTTGCAGCATATAATGATTACATTCATTGTGGGGACTTGGTACATGTACATGACACATCTCAATTCTTTTCATGTCCCCCCATCCATCTCGTGCTCTAAGGATAATTTCAAAGGAAAGTGTACTAACTCTGTGCTTGATACCCAACCTAGAATACCTGCTATAATGTTGCAGAGACTACTGCCCCAAGGTGTGCAAATTCTGAGATCCTTTCTATTTTTTTTTTTTTTTTGTGGCACCAGGAATCGAACTCACAACCTCACACTTGCCAGGCAGGCGCTTAAGCCACTGAGCCAAACTCCCGCCCATCCCTTTTTTTCTTTTGGTACCTGGGATCGAACTCATGACCTTGCACTTGCCACACAGGTGCTTGTGCCGCTGAGCTAACCGCCCCCTCCCTGGCCCCTAGGTGTGCAAATTCTGTTTGGACGAAACTCAGAGCCTGAATCAGATTTTGTGGCATCGGAAGACTCATCAAAGATTGGAAAGCAGAAAGACGAATCAGAGACTCTGCAGAAGCAGGAGAACCGTAGCTGTAAGAAGGACAGAACTTGTAAAATCTTGCTCATATTTGGAATCTAGAATGTGTTGAGAGGTGGGAGCTTTGGGAAGTGATGAGGTAGGGAGGGCTCTGGCCTCCAGAAAGAAGACCCCGTAGATACCGATGCCAATCTTCAAAATTCCCACTGAGGAAAATAAAAAAGAAATCAGAGATAAAGTGTGCTCAAAGGTAAATGTGAAGTAGTAATTTAGAGAGGACAGAAGCAGGTTGGCCCCATATTTATGGACTCTGGAGGAAATCTGGCCAGTAGGCATATATGCTCACTTGGGTTTGAAAGAAGAAAACCAGAGGGCTAGCAACATTGAGACTTCTTTATAGTGATCTTGTGATGGCAGAACCAGGTTGTTGTGTAAGACTGGGGACAGCAACTCAGTGGCTTCATTTTGGAACGAGTATCTTGTAGAGGTTCTAAGAAGATTGAAGTAATCTTGTTACTCCAGTATGATATTTAAATGATGGACCCCACAATTTTACACAGCGTGTGATGACTCCACATTTACAACTGTCTACAAAGATGATTTGGATTTAACTAGCTGAATTTATGGGGGGCGGGCTCTGAGTTTCCCAGCACTTTCAGCACCCAGGTTTTGTTTGTTTCTGTTTTGTGCCTTGTCAAGATTAACTGCTATGATTTGGATTTTAAATGCTGCCTCTCCTTCCCCCAGCTCACGTGTAGAAAGCTTAGTTCCCAGTGCAGCAATGTCCAGAGGTGGAGTCTCTTGAGGAAAGGATCTGACCTCATGAATGAATTAATCCATTTATGAGTTCATAGCTTAGTGGGCCGGGGCAAGGGCCTTGTTAAAAAACAGAGCCCTTTCCCTCTCTGTCTCCATCCCTCTTCCTCTCCCTTCCTCTCCACACTTCCCTTCATAGCTGTCATAAGGTGAGCAGCTTTGCTCCACCTCATGCTCCCCGCTGTGATGTTCTGTCTCATTACAGACCCAGAAATAACAGAGCCAGGTGACTGTGGACTGAAACCATGATGAGCAAAGTAAGTCTTCCCTCCTTTAAACTGATTTTCTCAGGTATTCTGTGATGAGAGAAAGCTGACCAACACAATTATCTATATATTATGGCAGGTCACTTATAGGGTATTCTAATGAGAGGAGAACATTCTAGAATCCTGCAAGAGTTGAAAATGTTACTATTCAGAGAAGAAGGCCAGAATAAGACAAAACATATGGAAGCTACAGAAATACAGCAAACCAGTTGCAGTCAGCAGCAAGGACAGGCTTGCAGCACTAAAAATGGTAACACATTTTGGGTCTAAGGTGGAAGAGTTCCAAAAAAAAAAAAAAAAACCCAGGGTCCCAGAATAAACATCTGAGCCCCAGGCCTCCTCCCATGATTACCTCCTTAAATCCTCTAGCACAGAGATGCATTTTTTTTTTGATATCAAGGATTGAACTCATGACCTCACACTTGTCAAGCAGGTGCTGTGCCACTGAGCAATATTCCTGGCCCCAAGAGATGCATCTTGATAAACAAGTGACCTGTAACCTTGAAGAATTCGCACCAGTAACTTCAGCATATATCACACATGTATGGAGGTAGGAAGGCAATGGGGATTTCCATTCTTTCCCCACTGTAGAAAACAACTTAGTATATTTAACAGAAGAATTTGAAGAATGTAAAAAACAATGATTTTATTGATTGCTTACTATTGACCTGATGGAATTAAAAAGTAGCTGGTATTTAATAATATATAATCCACTGTTTAATTCTT
>RJWM01044057.1:0-13461 GCA_004363535.1 Dasyprocta punctata | reverse complement strand
CTTGTTTTGTAGTGGCTTAATCCCCCACCTCCTGGGCGACGTGGTTTTCTTGTGGGGCTGTAACCTGCTGGCCCATTTCATCAATGCCTACCTGGTGGATGACAGCGTGAGTGACTCCCCCGGGGGGCTGGGAAACGACCAGAATCCAGGTTCCCAGGTTGGTTGGCACAAGGACGCGTCCCCCTTTCCGTGTACTCCTGATGGCTAGGGTGTGGGGTGCTCCTTCCCTGTGGGTGAGGGGGCCCCAGTTCGTCTCGAGTCAGCTCTGCTGAGGGGGAAATGAGAGTCCAGGTTGGAACCCAAAGAAGGGGGTGCTCAGCCCTCGGCAGCTTTAGAAGCGGAGCCCAAGTAGGGCCCAAGGAACGAGAGGAGAAACCAGCTAAGAGACGTAACCCCTCAGCCTCCGCGGCGTAGTGCTCACCCTCAGACCCCCTCTGCAAACGCCATGGCCTCGGGGCCTCATGCACCGCCCAGGCACCTGGACAGGCCTAAGGTCCCTCTGACTGACCGGAGATGGGCACAGAGACCAGAGGTGAAATGTGCCCCAGAATCGCCAGCAGGAGCCAGCAGGCCCGGCTAGGTGTCTGGTCTGTGGGGTCCTGCAGGGGGCCAGAGGGGCCTCCCAGGCTTGGCCCACATTTTCGTGTCCGCACTGGGCTGCATGGCCTGGGTTCAGGCTGGACAAGGTGTCCAGGAGTCAGGACAAGGGTCAGGGAGGCACATAAGACTGGGTCGTCCTCCATGTTTGGGGAGGGGTCCTGGTGCCCAAGGCTGTTGGTGACTCGGGGAGTGGGGCCCAGCCACAGCTCTGCCCATGGGGACCCTGGCCGGCCTCGGGCTCGGGTGGGTGTGAGAGACACTGCCTCCCAGCCGCAGTGACAGCGCCACCATGTGTGGCTCTGCGCCGCCTGGGGCTGCGGCTGTCCCCGCAGAGCAGGCCTTGGTATCGTGGCAGGCGGGCACTTTTCTGCCTGGGGCGGAGCACTGATCACCCCGCAGACAGCAGGGGGCAGGCAGTGCCCTTCCTTCCTAGTTAGGGCTGTTTCCTGCGCCCCGCTCAGATTTCAGGAGTGGGGTCTTGGTGACCTGGGGTGGCCAGAACCTGGTCCTCTGTCTGTCCTTCCGTTCAGGGAGCCGTGCCCAGCCACGGACAGTGTTAGGCAGATGTGGGCTGCACCCCGGTAGCCCCCAGCCCCCTGGGTCCCTGCTCCCTGTCACCAGGCCCCCTGAGCTCAGGTCGCCCATGTCTGCCTCTGAGGTCTCGGCTCTTGAGTCCGAGGCCCTGGAAACAGCGGTCTTGAGCGGCAGGCGCTGTGCGGGGTGCGGAGGGTGCTGTGTGGGGTGCGGAGGGTGGGTGACGCCTGTGCCCTGGATGCCGTGGCAAACTGCGCCCCGTCTGTCTCCTCAGTTCAGCCAGGCCCTGGCCATCCGGAGCTACACCAAGTTTGTGATGGGGGTAAGTCGAGGCCAAAGCGGGGCCGGGGATGGCTGGCGAGGCGGGCGTTGGGGTTGGAGCCGGGCCCGGGAGGGGACACTGCACTCAGGCGCTGCCCTTTCAGATTGCCGTGAGCATGCTGACCTACCCCTTCCTGCTGGTGGGCGACCTCATGGCGGTGAACAACTGCGGGTAGGTGTCGCGCCTCTCCGGGGCCCGCAGCCCAGCCCCCACCCACTACTGTTCCTCTGGGCTTCTCCACACCTCGGGGTGAACCCCACTTCTGGGCAGGTGGCAGCTCCAAGCCTCCCCCCACCCCGCCCCGGTCCCCGCCCGTCGACTGGCGTGTCTCCCACTGCCCTCGGGTCTCACGCCCTCTTCTCCCCCAGGCTGCAGGCTGGGCTCCCCCCGTACTCCCCAGTGTTCAAGTCCTGGATTCACTGCTGGAAGTACCTGAGCGTGCAGGTGAGCAGCCCAGGCAGGGACACCACAGGGGCACCAGCTCCACACGCACTTTCTGGGGCGGGGGGTGAAGGGGTCTCGGGACCCCACGCAACTCAGCCCGGGTAGATAGAGAGCATAACGCTTGGTTTAAGGGCAGCTTACCTTTCTTCAGAAAGGATTTGAGGTGGCTGGGCCTGGATTGTTTTAAAATCATATATCAGGCTGGGCATGGTGGCATGCACTTGTAATCTCAGCACAATGGAAGCTGAGGTAGGAGGATCACCACAAGTTCCAGGCCAGCTTGGGTTGTATAGTGAGTTCAAGGCCAGCCTGAATTATATACGTAGTGAGACACTGTCTCAAAAAAGCTAACAAGAAATAAAATAAAATTATGCGTCAGTGCCAGACATAGTGGCACATACCTGTGGTTCTAGCTACTTGTGAGGCTGAGGCAGGAGAATCACTTGACCCCAGGAGTTCCAGCACAGCCTGGGCAATATAGCAAGGCCCTGTGTTTTTAAATAAATAAACAAAATTAAAAATTATACATCAAGCCAAGTCTTGCTGAGACTCAGGCATAAGAAAGGCTTGGCCCATGCGGAGGTAGCAGAGTCCAGGAACTTTATTTTTCAGTGGGGTGAAAAGTTTATTTAAATAGTGCAAGGTAAAGGGGTACGGGAGAAACCAGCTCTGTAGAGCAAACCTGGGCCAAACAAAGAGAAAAAGAGGGTAATAGCAAGACTAAAAGTAGACGCCACGTCTGAGAAATGCAGCGTGGCTGCCTTGCAAACTCATGCCTGATAGCCCAGAAACTCACGCGCCAGTAATGTGGGGTGAAAGATGTGTGGTCCGAGAGCAGCTGGGCCAGTCCTGAGTGAGGGTGCTGCAGCGGTGGGGGCCCGGCGCACGCCGAGGTGGAACAGAGCTGAGCAGGCGCTGGCAGGCCGCGGGAGCCCTGGGTGCTGGGGTTCTGTGCTGAAGCCGGCGACTTCGTGCCCGGCCTCTGCCTCACTGTAAAATGCGCGGCGCCTGGCGCTAGGGTTGAGAGGGACGCTGAGGCCCAGGCCGCTCCTGGGGGTTCCCTGCCGTGCACCCCATAGCCCTGGGGTACCTCAGGCCAGAAGTGAAGCCACCCCGCCCCAGCCTGTGCTCAGTCACCTTGGGGTGAGACCGGCCTCCCTCCCACCCACCGGCCTTTCCTCCGCCCAGGGCCAGCTCTTCCGGGGCTCCAGCCTGCTGTTCCGCCGCGTGTCGTCAGGGGCGTGCTTTGCCCTGGAGTAACCCGAGTCGCCTGACCGCACAGCTCAGCCTGGCCCGGCTCGGCCTGACCCTCAGCAGCACCTCCACGCGCCCCGCCCGCCGGCGGGACCCCCTCCCTCCCACCGGGGCTGTCATGCTGCTTTGTAACCGGGTCATCCCTGTCGTGAGGTCGCCGTCCCGTCCAGGCCCCTGCTAGAGGCTGACCCTGGGTCCTGCCTCCATCTTTCTCAACACTACTTCCCGATAGAGGGCCGCACTTCTGAATGGGAGATCATGGGACCCCTCGGAATGTGTCCCCCTGTCTCACGCTTGTCCGTTTAGCCGTGCCGCCTGGAGTGTGGGGCCCAGCCGCCCGGGTGTCCGTGGGAATCCGGAGGAATTGGGCGGATCGGTGTCTCTGGTCCTCACCAGTTAAAAGCTCCTGGTAAGATTGGACCCCACTTCCCTCTAATAAATGTATTCGTGGTAATTTGGAGCTCTGTGGGGAGTCTGGCCTCTGAGTTTAGCAAACAGCAGGGTCTCAGCCCTGCGGCTGTGAGGCAGAGGGGAGCTGTGGGTGGGGCTGCAACGGGGGAGCGGGGGCCACAGAGCGGGTCTGGGACGGGCAGGCATCGCACAGGACCTCTTGCCGGGAGGGCAGCCCTCAGAGAGAGCCCTCCCCAAGGAGCACTGTGTGGGTCAGCCTTGTCGCTTACAGAAGAGGGAGAGGGTTATGTCAGCTCACGATTCAGTTCAGGCCCAGTCTGCTGGGCAGCAGGGCTGGGCAGAGGGCCTGGTGGAGGACAGCTGCTGGGCACGGGGACCAGGAGAGGGGTGGGAAGCCAGGAGGGTCCAGGCTGCGTCCCCAGTGACCGCCCCTTCCGCGAGCGTGTGCGAGGGAGGCTCGGGGGTCCGTCCAGGTGTAGGCCCTCACGGCGCCTTCTGGAGGTGACCTGTCCCTGAGCCGTGGGGGCAGCGGCCGCGGACCCCCTCCGTGTGCTCCCGCCCGATACTGGTGTCTTGAGCAGAGCTCGCCGTGTTTTGAGGTCCAGCTGGGGTCCCCCAAACGTTTCTCTGCCCTGGTTTCTCAGAGGGGGCCTGGCGCCTTTGTGTGTCCCCCCCGAGGGAGCCTCTGGGATGCTTCTGCAGCACCCTCTCCCTGATGGCCGAGTGACCGCTGACCCAAGGGCAGTTTTACCTGGGGGCTTGGATGCGCAGGAAGCTGGCAGCGTGCGTGCTGCCTCTGTGCCCTCCTGGGGAGGGCACCTCAGACAGCAGAGGTGAGGGCGAGGGGAGCACATCGGGGTGAGCGGGCTGGGCCTTGGTCTCGGGTCCCCCAAGAGGGGTCTATCTGAGACCCCTACCCTTTCCCTGCCCATGTGCTTTCTCCCGGCCAAGCACAGCTTTGGGGTGAACTTTGAGTTGCTCGAACCTTCTTTTTGTGTTAATTACTTCTTGTGGCCCCCATTCAGGACGCTTGTCTTTTTTTTTTTTTTTGGTACCAGGGATCGAACTCACAACCTTGCGCCTGCCAGACAGGCGCTTAGGTTGCTGCACCAAATCCCTGGCTCTGTTTTTTGAGACAGAGTCTCACTATGCAGTTGAGGCTGGCCTTGAATTCACTTTGTAGCCCAGGCTGGTCTCAAACTCACAACAATCCTCCTGCCTCAGCCTCCCAAGTGCTGGGATTACAGGTGTGCACCACCATGCCCGGCTTCAGGATGCTTGTGTCTCTAGAGCCTCAAAGTAGCAGGCCCTTAAGAACCCCTTTCTGTAAGTGGGGACCCCAGGTGTTAAGCAGTTGCCCAGGCAGAAGAGCAGGGCTACAGCAGGGTTGGCCCATGCTGTACCCGTGACACCCTGGGGGGCCTATTTTCAGGGTGTGCTCCATCCTGGGAACCAGAGCATTGGGCTCTGATCTAAGAAACGCAGTGGCGTAGGCTTGGGGGTACAACAGAGCCGTCAGCAGGAGGGGCGACGGAAGCAGCAATGTCCCTGGGGGAGCTGCTCACTTCCTGCCCTCCTGGGAGAGCTTATTCCCATGGGCCACAGTGGCAGGGCCTCTGACAGGCTGAGACAAGAGTGCCAGCCACACCGGGCCCCTCCAGCAACTCCTGTTCCTGTGCCAGCTCCCAGATGCCCAAGATCGAAGTGGCACTGTGCGGGGTGGGGTGGGGGGACGCTTCCCTATTCTGGCTACCTGTGCTGCCGTCGTACTGTCACCTGCACAGGTGTCGGAGATACCAGGCCCTGTGTTCTTGCGTTTCCCAAACAATAGACTTCCCCAGGTCCCTACGCCTGATCTTAGGTTCTTCCAGGTGACAGGTGGCCTGAGGCCTGCGGACAGATGTGCTACACCAGGACCAGCAGAGAGGTCCGGAGGCCCCTGTGCCTGACCCACCCCCACAGGCCCAAGAGGAGAAGGAGCTCCCCAGGAATGCAGCTGTCCTAATGTGACTATCAGTCCGCAGAATAAAGGACAGAGCCACACGATCATCTCAGAAGACATAGAAAAAGCCTTTGAGAAAAGTCACCATCCTTCATGACTAGGAATTGAGGGAAACCTCAACCAGATAACAGCAACTAGGAAAAAACTCAAATTAAGGTTAATTTTGGTAAGTAATTAATTCTGGTACAATACAGAATAGAATCCTAAATCAGAAAGAAGATAAGGATGCCCTCTCTGGTCACATCTGCCCAGCCTTGTACAGGAGGGTCTAGATAGGGTAATTAGGTAAGAAAGTGTAATAAAAACTACTGGATTAGAATGGAAGAGGTAAAACTATAGGTGACATGATCTGGTATATAGAAAATCCTAAAGAATCCACTAAACCTTATATAACTAGTAAAAGTTTATAACTAGTAAAAGTTTAGCAAGGATACTTTTTTTTTTTTTTTTTGGTGGTGGTGGTGGTACCAGGGATCAAACTCACGACCTCACGCTTGCCAGGAAGGTGCTTATGCCACTGAGCTAAATCCTTGGCCCAGCAAGAATTGATAAATTATTTTTATATGCTGAACAGCGAACCTAATAAAAGTTTCATTTACAATAGCATCAAAAAATAAAATACTTAGAAAAAATTATAAAGAGTTGTGAAACTGAAAATTATAAAACATTGTCAAAAGAAATTAAAGAGCTAAGTTAAGTGTTATGGCATCCTATGTTCATAGACAATTTAACATGAAGACTGGTACCGTATATTACATAGCCCCTATCAGAATCTCAGCTGGCTTGGGAGAAATTTGGCAAGCTGACCCTGAAATTCATATGGGAATTTAGTGGGCCAAGATTAGCCAAAACAGGCTTGAACAAAGTGGGTAGACTCATGTATCATAATTTCAAAACTTAAATACAAAGCTCCAGTAATTAAGATTGTGCAGTAGCATAAGGCTAGATTTGCAGATCATAGGATAGAACTGAGAGTCTAGAAATAAATACGTTCAAGCTCAGCTGATTTTTCAAGAAGGGTTCCAAGACAATTTAATGAGAAAAGAATAATCCTGTCAATGAAAGGCGCTGAGACCAGCTGGGAGTGGCAGTGCATGCCTGTAGTCCCAGCACTTAGAAAGCTAAGGCAGGAAGATCACCAGGAGTTTAAGACCAGCCTGAAATACATGGAAGACCCTGTCTTTGAAAAAAAAGTAGTGCCAGAACAACTGGACATTCACAGGCAAAAGAGTGAAGTTGGATCCCTAGCTTGTATCACATGTAAAAAGTAAAAATAGAAGGAACAAAGACTTATTTGTAAGAACTAAGATCATAAATCTTGGAAACATATTTTTATGACCTCCAACTGGAGGATTTCTCAGGTGTGACACCAAAAGCTTCAGCAACAAGTAGACATCAAAATTGTAAACTTTTGAGGTGTAGGTGAAGACTTTATGAACATAACCCTGATCACACAGAATATAACGCAAAGAATCAACAACTGGAATCTCATCTTACTAAAAAGCTTTTGCATAGCAAAAGAAACCAACAGAATGAAAAGATAAACCACAGTGTGGGAAAAATTTTTGCCAACTGTTCCTCAGACAAAGGACTATTATCTAGAATATATAAAGAACTAAAAAAAATCGAACCCCCCAAGCTTAAAGACCCAATCCAAATCTCAGCATTTGAAATAGACACTTCTCAGATGAAGAAGTAGAAATGGTAAATAACTATATGAAAAAAATTTCAACATCATTGGTCCCTGGAGAAATGCAAATTAAAACAACACTGAGATTCCATCTCACCCCAGCAAGAATGGCTGTTACCAAGAAATCAGTCAATAACAAATGCTGGAGGAGCTGTGGGGAAAAAGGAACCCTTCTCCACTGTTGGTGGGAGTGTAGACTGGTGCAACCACTGTGGAAATCTGTGTGGAGATTCTTCAAAAAACTAAAACTAGAGGTTTCATCTGACCCAGCTGTGCCCCTTCTTAGTATCTTCCTGGAAGAATTAGAAGCATCATAGCACAGTGACATACACACCCACATTTATAGAAGCACAGTTTGCAATAGCTAAATCTTGGAAACAATCCAAATGCTCATCAACCAATGAAGGGATAAAGAAGATGTGGTTTTTTTGTACAGTGGAGTACTACTCAGCCATAATGGATAAACTTGAGACATTTCTAGCTAAATGAATCCACCCTGAGACTATTAAGTGAAATAAATCAGAAACACATGTTCAAATATTACATGGTTTCTCTAGTGTGAGAAACCAAAAGTGTAAATAAGGACCAAAATGTGTAATAGATATTGGAAAATGTAAAGAAAGTGTTCAAATGAGAATGGGGAACAAGGGAGGGGAGGAGAGGAAAGAAGGGACAAGAAAAAAAATAGGGAAAAATGGAAGAAAAGCTTTTGTAAATGAGAGGAAGAGAGGTTGAAAGGAAGGGAGAGAATGGGGAAAAAAAGAATCAAGATATATCATGTACAGGTACAAACTCCCTATCATGAATGTGATTAAGTGTATCTAAAATGTACCAATGAAATAAGTTTTAAAAATTGTCAACTTTTAACCGGGCGTGGTGGCGCACGCCTTTAATCCCAGCACTCAGGAGGCTGAGGTAGGAGGAGTGTTGTGAGTTTGAGGCTGGCTTGGGCTACAATGTGAGCAAGGCTGGCCTGAACTACATAGTGCGACCCTGTCCAAAAAAAAAAAAATAGGGCTAGAGTTTGGCTCAGTGGCTTAAGCGACTGCCTGGCAGGTGCGAGGTTGTGAGTTCGAGTCCCAGTACTGCCAAAAAAAAAAAATCAACTTTTGTATTCAAAGGATAGCCTCAAAAATATTTGCAAATCTTGTATCAAAAGGACTTGTATCTCAAATATATAAAGAACTTCTCCAGCTCAATTGTAAAAAGATAAATACCCAGCCTACACTACAAAGTGAGTTTAAGACCAGCCTAAACTGCATAGTAGACCCTGTCTCAATAAATAGGGCCGGGGATTTAGCTCAGTGGCATAAGTGCCTGCCTGGCAAGCGTGAGGTTGATGTGAGCAGACACGTCTCTAAGATATTCCAGCAGCCAGTAAGCACATGGAAAGATGTTAACTAGTGTTAGTTGCCAGGAGAAATGATGCAAGTTGAAACCATGAGGAGATAATGCCTCACACCTGCTACCATGCCAGCTGCTCAGCCAAAAAATACACAGTACCGAGTACTGGCAAGGATATAGACACGTTAACCCCCACGTACTTCCTGTGAGAATGTGAAAATGTCTGGTGGTTTCTCTGGAAGTTCAAGTTACCGTATGTTCCAGAAATTCCCCCCTTAGGTGTAAGCTCAGGTGAACTGAAAATGTGTGTGTTCACGTAGAAACCAGCATGGGAATGCTTGAGAGTTGCACAGTTGATAGTAAATCAAAAGTGGCAACAACTCCAATGTCCACCAACTGATGAATGAATAACTGTATTCCACAGAATACAATGCAACCTGACGCTCAAAAGCAAGTTGTCACGCATGCTGCATGGGTGAACCCTGAAAATACACTAAGAGAAAGAAGCCACAAATCCAGGATTCACCCAAGCACCAGGGCCATTGGCAAAGCCCTGCTGGGAACAGTTCTGACCTAGTGCCCTGGGTGGCTCTGGGCAACAGCACCCTGTGAAAAGGTCATGTGCCAAGCCTTGCTCCTGACTCAACTCAGCAGTCCCCCAGGACCCGTGAGACCCCTGGCTTTCCTTTGGTCGCCTGTGATTTCAGGGAGCGGGGCAGAGGAAGGACTGGTGGCCTCCTGTGGGTGGGGCACGGCTGGGCTCCAGGGGGCCTCACAAACACAGACTCCCAGCTCTCAAACAGGCTTTATTCAGGAGTCGGAGCTGCTGCCCTCCCTGCTCCCCGCCTCCCCTCCTAGAATCCCACCCAGGACTCAGCTGGGGCAGGGTAGGAGGGCTCCAGGTCCCCAGGCCGGTAGCCAGCCGGGCTGTGTGCTCCAGAGGCCGCAGCCTCACCCTTCACGTGCCTTCAGTCAAGGGGCTTCTTGTTGGAGAGGCTGGGGACATGGCTGGGGGGATGGTGGCTGGGCTGTGACCTCTGCACCCGGAAAGGCAGGAGGCACTGGGGACAGCCCTGGGCCAGATGGATGGAGGAAGGGGCCAGGGGCTTGGAAGGTGCGAAGCTGTTCTGGGAAGCCTGAGATCCGTGGCTCTGGGAGGGCAGGCCGTGGTCACAGGGCGACAGTGACCAGGCACACGTGGCCCCGGACGCTGCTCAAAACAGCCTGCAGCCAGCCGAGGATGACCTCCCCAGAAGAAGGGTCGCTCCTGGGGCGCACCAGGGGTTGGCCCTGTAGGGCCCTCCCGGGGGGACAAGCTAGCTGGCCTGGAATGTGGCCAGAGCTGGGGTGGAGGGGGCTGCCAGACCACAGAGCAGGACCTGCCCAGGAAGCTGTGGCCTCTTCTTGGAGAAAGACAATCCAGAGCAGGCATGAGGCCCGGGTTCGCCCACCAGGCCTCGTGCAGAGCGGCGTCCCCTTCAGAGGAGTCCAGCCCCCCACAGCAGCGCGGGCAGCAGCAGTAGTCCCGAGGAGGGGGCCCACGTGTGCCCCGAGCTGGGGCGCGGCTCCCAGCCAGGCTTCTCAGGGCCCTCTGCACCTGTGGGAAGGAGGGACTCGGCCTCAGCCTGGGCACACCTGGGCCTGCTGTGCCACCCACTGCCATGCAAGGGGTGGCAGCGGCCAGACCCAAAGCGCCTACTCGGAAGGCGCATGCGCCGCTCGCACAGCCCATGCCGGGGCAGGACGCTGACGGTCTGGAGCCAGGAAGGAAGGTAGCATGCCTCGGGCCTTACCTGGCAAGGACGACTGCAGGGCCAGGGTCTGCCCACCCATGGCATTGCCGGATGCAGAGTCACTGGGGAAATTGGGCAGGGCCTTGGCGTGGCTCAGGTGGACCTGTGTGGCCTGCAGCTCACCCAGCTTGGCCTGGGCTGGAAAAGCTGTGCCCAAGACTTCACTGGGAGGAGGCAACTCGGCCTCCCTTTCAGCCTCTCTTCGGGCGGGCAAAACGGAGGCCACGACCTCACCGGAAGGGGGCAACTCGGCCTCCGCTTCCATCTCCTCCAGGGCACGGGGCAGGGGCTCCCCCGTGGGGCGCTGCGAGCTCTCTGGCCTCCTGGGGGGTGCGCTTGTCTTGCTGGTTACTTCCTGGACATCTCTCAGGACAGACACGCGGCTGGGTCTGGGGAGGGGCTCTGGGCCATCCTCCGAGACAAGTAGGGTGCGAGTGGCCGAAACGGAAGGGACCTCAGAGTTCAGGGAAGGAGGAGCCGCTGTTGCCATGGAAGCGGGCTCTCCTGTTGCTAAGGACCATGGGGCCTTTGTTCCCACAGTGGACGGGGCCGTCGTTGCCACGGAGCCCGAGACCTCGGGCGCGGAGAAGCCAGGCCTCGCCGTTGCTAGGGAAGGAGTGTCGTTTTTCCCAGGGCCCGGGGCTTCATGCGCCGCGGTGGATGGGGCCTCAGTCACCAGGGGAGTCAAATCCTGCGCCTCTTCTGGGCCTCGGATGGGTTCTTATGAGACAGACAAGGCCTGGCATTGGCGCTGCACAGGGGACTCCGCTTCCCTCGCCCTCCGCCGCCCCACGTTCGCCTCTTCAGCGGGTGTCCCCTTCACTGCTTGCCGTCACTGACAACTGCTCCACGCTTCCCCGCACACCTCGTGTACCTTTTCCCGCGCGCCCCTGGACCCTGGCCCCGCCCACCGACGTGGCCCCGCCCACGCCGGGGCCTTTCCACCTGGCCACGCCCCATCGGCGCACGCGGCGCCGTGTTGGTAGCGTCGGGCCTGGGCTCTACTCCGGTACTGACCGGGGCTTGAAGTGAGCTCACGTGGGGTAACAGGGCGCTAAGGCGGCTGCGCACGGACAGCAAGCGACCTCCGCGGGTCCCCAGGCGGCTGCGCGGTGTGTGTGTGTGGGGGGTCCCGGAGCGCCACAGCCAACTGGCGCCGCCCGCGACCCGCGCTGACTCCGCCCCTCCCCGCGTTGACTCCGCCTCCACCCGACCCCGACCCCGACCCCGCGCTGGCCCTGACCCTCAAACTCACCGCACAGGGTGTTCTCGCAGCTGTAGCCCGGGGGACACTGGGAGCACGGAGCCCCTTCCCGGTAGGGCCTCTGTCCTTTCACGTTCCCCCTGCAGGAGGCGAGGACGCTGTCGGGGGGTTCGGTCCCTTCCAGCCCTGCCCCCTCCGCGGTCCGCCCGTGCCCCTGCGTCTCAGCCTCCAGCCCGCACTTGCTGGGCACCTTGAGTGCCCGGGGCTCTGGCCGGAGACCGCAGAGCGCCCTCTCCCCGCAGCGCCCTCCATCACTCACGGAGGCTCGTAGTTGCACACCAGCAGGTGGATGTTGGTCTCCTCCACTCCCTGCAGCGTCTCACAGAAGTGGGAGCCGCAGCCGATCCTCTCGGTCTTGCTCCAGACCACCTGGATGGAGCGGAGCAAGCCCCGCACTTAGCCCGGATCCGGCGCGCACCCTTCGCTTCCCCGCACCGGCCTCCGGTGGTGGGAGGGAGGTATCCCCAGCCTGTGAGAATCAAGTCCGAAGAACTAACGGGGGTAAGGGGGTCACCCCTAAAGATCTGCTGTCCCTTCCCAAGCGATGCTCAGCTGCCAGGCCTCTCCCTCTTTCAACCTGCCCTCAGCTCCAGGGCTCTGAGACACCCTCAAATGTTTCCCTTGGCTTCCTCCTGGACGTCTTTGAATTTTAACCAACTGGTGTATGCAAAGGAATGAATCTCAAATGGTGGACTTTTAGATATCAGCTACAAGAAAAGTCCAAGGAAGAGAAAGAGGTGTTTTCAAAGTGGACCTGCCCACGCTGCAAGAAATCGGGGTCCTGCTCTGCCTTTTTTTTTTTTTAGGCACTGGGGATTGAACTCTCAACCTCACACCTGCCACACAGGCGCTTAAGCCACTGAGCCAAACTCCTTGCCCTAGTTTTTTTTTTTGGCAGGGTTGCACTGTGTAGCTCAGACCGGCCTTGCGCTGGCCTTGTAGCCCAAGCTGGCCTTGAACTCACAACGTTCCTCCTACCTCAGCCTCCTGAGTGCTGGGATTAAAGGCATGCGCCACCACGCCCGGCTTTGCTCTGCCTGTTCTTTGGAATGGAGGTGCTCTCCTAGCTGCTGGAATGAGGGCTGTGTGAAGTACACAATTTAAACCTTCACGTGCTGCCCTGAGGCAAGACCACCAGCTCCCCTTTGCTCTGTCTGCCGGGAATCTTTCTGCTTAAATCAGCTTCCAGGCAGAAGGGAGCCCACAGTACAGGTGCCCCGAGCCAGAGGAAGCCCGGGTGGAGCTGGGCAAACACTCTCCCGCAGGGTCTGGGCAGTTCCGGGGGCTCTGGAGCCTTGAGGTGATGTTGGACCGGCAACTTCCCGATGTGGGTGGGTGTCTTTGAATTTCCTTCCCTAAAACTAAAACTAAAAATACCACCCAGAAACACATCAAAATCTGCAACTGGGGGTGTGGGTGGGAAGATGATTGGCTGCTTTTGTCTGCAGTTATTGTTTGTACAAGAATTGAGAGGAGAGGAAAAAATGAGCACTAGTGTGACCTCCCTTCCACACCCCATTTATCATAAGCCCAGACAGTCATGGTGCAGGGAAAACCGGAGAACCCAGAGATAAGGAGGCCTGAGAGGCAGGAAGTACTCAGAACCACCCTGAAACCTTCACAGGGACGTTCACACATAATAGGCCCTGGGTTTTGTTGTTGCTTTGGTTTTCTGTTTTGGGTATTTTGTTCGTTTGTTTGTTTGAGGGTCTGGGGGTTAAACCCAATTGCAGTGCCCTCGTCTCAGCTTCCTGGAGTGCTGGGATAACAGGAGTGTGTCACCACAGCCAGCTATATGCTCTT
>RJWM01044056.1:0-13413 GCA_004363535.1 Dasyprocta punctata | reverse complement strand
CTGAGACCTGGCCAGTGGCTTTGAGAAAGGAACTCTCTCCCCATGGACCGGATAATGGGTCCTTTCTTGAGCCACACGTCTGACTCTTTGCTTCCAGTGAAGTAGAAGGAGCCCAATCAAACTGTCACCCGCTTAACACTGCTCTCTGTGACAGACCACAGTGTCATTTTTGTCATCAGAGGGGTTCGAACAAGGGAGTGACATTGCTATAACAACTGCTCTCAATGCAGTGTTTCCTGGGACTCCGTCCCTGAAACGGAAAGGCCGGAATTGAAAGGACGCCCGCCCCATCTTACTCTTGCAGCAGTAAATGGAGCGCTGCGCCGCGGACACCAGCTGGAAACCCGGCTCTGCTCCTAGGCCCCACGACGCCACGGCCTCCTCTCTCCAGCTGTCCCTCCCTGCGCCTGCCCCGCCTGGGCAGCACGGGGGTCTGCACAGGACGTGCAGATCTGGAAGACAGAGAAGTTTCTTGGAGATTGCTGCCGCTGCCAGACTGAGGCAGGTGTTACCTGTGGAGACAAGGGGAGGGTGGCCAGTGGCTTTCCGACCCGACTTCCGGCTTCTCGAGGGCTCTGACCCCTCTAGGAAACGCTTTGACTGGGACTGTTTGGGAATTGCTTTACATTCTCAGCCCAGAGCAGACTCTGGAGGAGCGGGACGTCTCCCTGACCCTGTGAAGGAACCTGTGGCCATGTGACTTGCTGTGGCCGTGTGACGCGCGCCCTTCTAAGCACGCATTCCTGAAGCAGAATGCGATGTTTTTTTGCAGGTCTTTCCTTGGTTGGGAACTACTGGCACATCCTGGGGTGATATTAGCATCCTGGGGGTTCCAGCAGCCTGCATCCCTGTCTCTCCACCCAGAGCACCCCCCCGAGAAAAGACCAGACATGTGTTACTTGAAGTTAGTAACGTTGGTGTTGTTTGTGACTTAACCACAGTACAATAAACCATGCCGACCACACTGGTCCGCTTCTGTTATTATTCAGTGCATTTCTCATAATATTTCACTCTTTTATGTAGAATGATTATTCTTTACAATTTAAGACATTAATTTTTGCTTAAGTGAGTGTGGAAAAATTATAATGACATCTTGAGGTAGAAGTTTTACTTACTTCTAAATATTTACTTGACACATACGGATCGGCTCCCCAGGGGTTTGACGGAGTCGGCTCTGTGCACTGATTGTCAGATTCTACACACAGCCCCCTGTATCCGGGAGGGGTCACCAGAGCAGAGGTTTACCAAGGTGGCCGCCTGCAGAGTCGGGTGGACGGATGCAGTGGGGCCATCTGCCTGTGCGAGCTGGGGACCTGTTTGAAAGCTAAAGGCCGAGTGCTCGCTGCAGAGTCCCAGGAAGTCCAGGCGGGAGGCAGCTGGGTCTGCGCTGGAAGCCTAGAGACAGGCATCCAAAGGTGGTGGCAAAGACTGGCGCCCCCCTGAAGAGACAGAAGCGAGACTTCCTTCTTTCCCTTTTTATTCCATCCGAGCTTGAAGCCTATTGGTTGGTGGCACCTACACCGAGGGCGGGTCTTCCGTCTTCTGTAAGTCCATCACCCAGACCCACCCAGAACTGTGCTGAACCCATCTGCTAGGCGTTTCTTATTCAAGTTGACAGCACAGTTAGCTGTCATACCTTCCCTGCCCATACTGGCCATGAGACCCCCAGAACCTGTTCATTTTATGCCTGGAAGCTTTATCCTGGCAGCTACCTGCCCACCTCTGACTACCACCAAGTTAGTCTTTGTTTCTGTAAGGAAGCATTTGGACACCTGTGGGCAGAAGGAAAAAATGAACTTGAATTTATATGCATATTTTGTTGCAGGGAATACCAGAGTGATCAATAACAGACCTTCAAAGATAACAGAATACAAGGTAAAAATTCTATAAAGGAAGTGAAATGGGCAGGGGATCCAAAGAGGAGAAAAATGGCCAAGGTAGAACTTAACTCTGGTAAACAAGAGATTGTGTGATTGTGAGATTTTTTTTTCCCAAAGTGAATGATCGTGCCTATCAAGTCACTATGGTATTTAGATTCCAGTGAATACTTTTAAAAGGAGGATATAACAGTTTGATTTCAAAATGTCAATAGTTACAGTATACTGAAAATTCCAACCTTTGCAGCTTAGTATGGAAAATTTTAAATGTCAGCTTCAAAATGTGCCCAGGGATGCAGACTTTTGTCAGAATTATTCCTGACAGACTTTTCCATGATGAAAAAACCAGGCTGTACCTGCGCTGTCCAGCACTGGAGTCCGCGTCCCCGTGAGCCTGCCAGCTCCCGAGCTGTTGCTATGCAACCAGAAGCTGAGTTTATTTCATTTTATTTTAACTCATTTTAATTGAAGTGGGTCCACATGATGGGGCCAGGGCGGTGGAGTGTGATTTTCAGGGTACAAACCACAGCACGGGGACCGGGTTACTGAGTGCTCAGGTATGAAAGAAGCCTGAGTACAATTGCAGAGTTATTCCTGCTCCGTGCTGCGAAAGGAAGGCGGTGTGTTAGGAGCAGGACCGGGGCGCTTTCTGCCTCCACTGCAGAAACGAGCCCGTGCTTCTCAGTCAGACACCTGTGCCTGTCAAAGCTTTGCTCCGGGCGCAGCAGAATTCGTCAAAGCTTCCTCAGTACCTGGCAGGATGTGTTAGGATTCAGGCTGAGCCTAGACTATGGGGAGATCTTGGGGTCCTCTCTCTACTCCCAGTCCATTCCGGGTGGCTGGGACCGAAGTGTCTCCTTTCCTCCAGCTGTGGTGCAGGGCAGTGGATGCGTGGGACGCAGGGTCAGGAAGGTGCTTCTCTGGCAGGATGTCAGAGGAGAGAGCTTCGTCCTTCCCAGGCTGGGCGCCTTTTCCGCGCTACGCTCCCGGTACTGGGGTCTGGAGCGACCAAGACAAAGCAGATGCCTGAACAGTTACGACGGAAAATTGGTACCTTAGTGGGGAAAAAATAAAAGAAACATAGAGAAAGTCTCTGCGACCCAGTCACCCCAGATTTAAGCATCTGATTTTGATATTGATGCTGGATTTCTTATGCATACCCCTGGGTTCTCTGTGTCACCTAGAGGAGTGTGAACCATAATGCCAAACCATCACGTCCAGAACCTGCTTGCTGTGACGTGTGTCACAAGCAAGTGTTTTTCTGCTTTGTCCGTTCTGCCTGTCACCGCATCCAGGTCCTAAGCGAATTATGGTGAATTAGCAGAGTCACATCGAGAACGTGAAAAGAGCCCGACCCTACTAACTGTGCACTCGCCTTTCTCTGAAATGCACTTGAAATATCAATGATACGAACTGCAGAGTAAGTTGTAGGTGTCTGGAGCGTCTTGTTTCCTTTGATGACCATCAGGTGTCTTCTTACACATCAGCATTGTTGAACTAGAGTGCTGCCCCCAGGCGACTCCCACACGACACCTTTTGCTTATCAGGCAGTCACACTCAGCTCTGAGTGGCTGCAGCTGTGCCAGGGTGATGCGGTGGCTTCCAGCTAGCTGGCATCCACCACAGCCCGCTCCTTCCTAGGTCCTCCCCGTCCCAGAACAAACCCGCCTTCCCCTGTGGGCTGCCTCCAAGCCAAATGGGTCCTGTTGTGGGCTCGATCTGTCCCCGTGCCCTGTGACACGCAGCCAGCGCCACGTGAATGCCGCTGGGCTGTCGGCGCTAATAAAAGAGGAGTCTGAGTTCTGTGTCATCAACTCCTCTTTCCGGTTTGGAAGAGAAGGCTTGCGATGGAATTAGCATGTGCGGCGGCGCCTGTGACTGTCATTGTTTTTACTGACAGCCGAGGGATTGGCAGGGTGTTTGGTGTCTCGGAAGCATGGGAGCGAGACGGGGAAATTGCAGGGAGGCTGTGCTGTCTGGAGGGCTGGGGGTTTGGGGACGCAGGTTGGAGGAGAGTCATGCAGGTGACAGAGGTGCCGTGAGGGACGGAGAAGGCAGAGAGAAGCACGGCTGCGGTGCCCCGGAAGAGGGGTGCGGGGCCCAGAAACTGTGGTCCAGCATGATCCGCAGTGCTCAGGAAGTGCGGGGAGCCGGGTCCCGGTGTCACCATGATGGACCACGCACCTTGGTGGGAACCCGGGGAGCAGGACCCCAGATTCTCCTCTCAGTCAAGAGGCCAGTGTGCTGGGCAGCACCAGATGCCACAGTGCTCTCCATGCTAGGTGAGAGAGGTGGAGCCAGGGGAGCCAGGGATCGAGAGCCTTCGGTTCTGGAAAGAGCTCCTCTGGGGACACGGGCAGGGCTGCACGGCGAGGCATTGGGGGCCTTGAGAAGCAACGCACGGGCTGTGGTCCCCCAGGTCCTTCCTCATGGGCCTCTGCGCCGCCGCTCACAGATCCATCCGCCTGTACCCACTCACACGCCCCAACCTGGCCTCCGTTTCCATGGCTGCACCCTTCCTGGGTGCCTTTTGCTCCAATTTATCGGGACACACAAGTCTAACTCCATGCCAGGAGCGTGCATCCCAGTCTGCCGGCCACCAGTCAGGCCAGGGAGGAAGTCCTTGCCCACGGCTCCAGCCGGGGTCTCGGAGCTGGAAAGAGGACTGGAAAGGGGCCAGGAGCAGGCACGGCTGTGCTGGGCAGGGGCTGTGGAAGGGAAGCTTGCCCACCGCTGTGGGGAGGTCTTACCACACAGCCTGGGTTAAGGGGACTGGGGGCCCCTGGAGCGACGCCAGAGGAAGTCGGGGCGTCTGCCCATCTGGGGTCAGCTTTGTGGAAGGGCGAGTTGGCGAGGGGACCCTTGTGGCACCCCTGACTCGACACTGCTTGTGGAGAATCAGGACTTTGCTGTGAGCGGCAGCAAGCATCACAGCAGGTCCAGTGAGCTCGGAGATGGCGAGGACACAGGAAAGACAGGGTTTCCACCTGATACGTTTGGGGATGAAGGGCAGAGCCCCCATGGCCCTGAGCTTGGAGAGCCACCCAGGAGCGTTTCTTCCCAGCCCTAAGTCTGTGGTGTTGAACTGGAACCATGGACACCTCAGACCTGGCAAGGATCGCAAGTCAGGCTTGGCCCCAGACCCCACCTGTCAGCTGGGGAGTGGACACCAGTCCCCAGGGATCAGGAGGAACAGTGCCCAAGAGAGTGTCTTCTGACAGTGTCCTCCCCATCAAGACCCTGGGGTGGGGTGGGGTGGAGACCACGTGGCGGGCAGAGGACACGTGAGTAGCATGGGGAAAGCAGAGAGGGGGCAGAGTCTGGCATTGCAGGCGAGATCTAAGCCATCCCGGCGGGGACCCTGGTGGCCAGAGGTGGTCCAGGTGTTCAGCGCACAGATGGCGAGGGCAGAGTGGTAACTGAGAAGCAGAGACATGGGTGCCAAAGGCCAATGAAGAAGCCTTGGGAACATAGCAGTGACTCCAATGCAGCTGGGCACCCATGGGACACTCGCCAGGGATCCCAGGCAGCCCTGAGGCTTCTCGGGTGGCTGCTGTCACCCTGCAGTGGTGGGCACAGGTGGCACAGTGAACCAGCGGCTCACAGAGCTGGGTCAGTGTGACGTCACCATCTGAGCCAGACTGGGTGACCTGGATGTCAGGACTGAGAGGTGACATTTTATACTTGGGGAATGAGTAGTAACTAGGTGATAGATACTCGACAGGTATGTACACACACACAGATACATAGGCAAGTGACAGATAAATGGTGGAGAATAGCTATAGCTATAGATAAATCATGAGTTGTAGAAAGATCCATGGATGGATTGTAGAGAATTGGCAGATATTATAGATAGATGATAGATCAATAAGTAGAAGATAGGTGAATAGATAATTGATATAGACCGATCATAGATTAGAGCTAGAAAAGGATGGATAAATGTATTAATCACTTTCCAGTTGCAAGGACAAAATACTCTACACCCACAATTTAAAGGAGAGGGTTACTTGGCTCACAGTTTCCATGGGGTCAGTCCGTGGTCGGCTGGCTCCAAGGCAGGAATTGAATGGCAGAGGGTCTGGTGGAGGAGAGCTGCTCACCCCATTCTCATGTCAGCTTCCTGCAGAGGGAACAGAGGAGCCAGGGGCCAGCACACCCCTTGCAGGCCACGCCCAGTGACCAGCTCTGTCCAGGCCCCGCCTCCTGACAGCACAGTCAGCTGTGACCTTGGCCGTGGATTAATCTACAGATGAACACAGTCCCCCACGATCGTCATCTCCCCGCCAGAGGAGACTTTGGGGGATGTTTTAGATCTGACCCATCACGGATGTTGAGGTGAGGGGAAGCAGTCAGGACGTGGCTTCCTGTCCCCAACTCAGTCTTTCTGTCACCAGCCGGCTCCTGTCTAAGCGGTCGGCATTCCCAGGCCTCAGAAGGACACGTGTCCTTCAGCTTTTCCTCAACAGCATCATCTGCTCTTGGGCCTCCACTGACTGTGCTCTCTCTCCCAGCCTCCAGCATTATTAAGGTATAGTTTAAGTACCATAAAACCCAGCCATTGTAGCTGTAGAATGGAATGATTTTAGTAATTTTGTAGTTGTGCAGTCACTATTCATCATTACGGTTTTTTGTTTGTCTGTTTTGAGATAGGATCTCGCTATGTAGTTTAAACTGGCCTTGAGCTCACTTTGTAGCCCAGGCTGGTCTTGAATTTGCAGCAATCCTCCTGCCTCAGCCTCCCAAGTGATGGGATTACAGGTGTGCACCACCATGCCTGACCATCATTACATTTAAATCCAGAATATTTCCATCATCTTTGGGCCCATGGGTATTTATTCCTGACTCCCGTCCTCAGCCCTGGGCAAATACCAGTCTACTTTCCTTCTCTATAGATTTACTTTATCTAAACATTTCAGATAAATGTTAACTTTCATTTCCCTAGCATAATTTTAAAAAATTTCTGTTAGTCCATGTTGGCAGTACCTGAGGATTCCATGTCTCCTTGGGAGTTGGCGATGGTCATGGCACGCCTCGATTCGAGTTTAGTCAGAAAGAGCCCGTCCCAGTCCATGCGAAGAGGACTGGGATTTTAGTGTCGGCGCAGGTGATCGCGGTGGAGACCTCGGGCTGGCGGGGGTGTGAGAAGGCGGCCGGATCGATAACAGCGAGCCGAGGGGCCAAACCCAAGCTGGGAAACGGAGACGAGTTGAATGCATATTAACCACGGCACTGCAGGTCGGCGGGCTGCGGTGGGCAGATCATTTGATAAATATTTTGATGAAAACCAGTCAAGCGGGGGAACATGAAGTGGGCTCTGTTGCACTCTTCAAACCAAAATAAACTCCAGAAGGATCGAGGGTCGATCTGTGCAAAATCAGTTTTTCTAATAAACAGCAAAACAGGAACCATGGAGAAATGGCGAGATGGGCAAAGGACGCCAACAGCGCTGCACGGGAAAGGAGACGATGGCACAGAAATCTAAGGCAAGCGCCTGGCACCCACACGGGATGGAACACTGTGCTGACTGCCGGAGCGGCGCGGGCCGAAACAGGAGCCGCTGCGTCATCCAGTGTGGGAGGCGGTGAGGTCTCACCGGACGGCCACGTAGCAAACTTTACCCAAATGCACGCTGTGCGTCTACTTCGGTTTGGAAATTCCTTTTAGTTTGTTGTTGTTGTTGTTCACATTTTTTTCTCTTTGAGACAAGGTCTTTTGATACGGCCCAGCTTGCTCTTGAACTCACCACGTAGCCCAGGCTTGTTTTAAATTTATGGTGATCCTCCTGCCTCAGCCTCCTGGGTGTTGTGATTACAGGTGTCTGCCACCATTCCTGGCTTTTTCCCCCACATATAGATAAAGTTTCTATGCGAGTGAAGAATTGTCTATATGTGGACATTCTCTGATGCATTTGTTATAGGGATTGGAAAACACGTTTGTCTATATACACAGTTAAGCAATTTTGTTCAGATACTTTCATACAGTGGATTAGTACCTAACTGTCAAAATGCAGTGGGTCTGTATATGTTTCACAGACTTTTTTATTTATTTGTTTTTTTGGTACTGAAGATCGAACTCATGACCTTGCGCTTGCCAGGCAGGTGCTTATGCTGCTGAGCTAAATCCCCAGCTGTTTCATGGACTTTTAAAAATGCTTTGTTTTTTAGAAGTACCGCACATGTTTGTGGTACATGAAGGTCACACCCGCTGCAGGGAGTCGATCCCTGTACAGAGCACATCTGAATTCTTTTTACACCACTCCTCCCACTCCATCCATCGTTCCCCGTCCCGTTTGCAGAGGACCCTCCCCCCTTTGCTGTTACCTGTCTTTTATCTGCCCCGGATGTATTTATATGGTCGGGTCGCGCTGTGTGCACGTGAGCCGCACGGAGTGGTGCGGAGGGAACGATGCGCCACAGGCTGTGTTTTTTGAAACGCACGCGTCTGTTACGCATCTTGGTGTCTCATAAAGCGCACGCCGTGCTGGGGAGAGCAAGGGGGATGAATCCTGTCTTGGAGGGCGTCTTCCCTGTAGCCCCGTTTCATGACTGAGCCCCACTAACTTATTTGCCACATCCCCACTTTAGTTTTCAGTGTAAAGAAGTTAATAAAGTATGAACAGCCCCCGGTAGGGTCTTTCTGCACAGCACGCAGCCACGTAACGGGCTGCGTCCATGCCTGCGCTGCCTGGGTGGCCGTCCTGCCTCAGACCGACTGTTCTCCCCTCACCGCCCACCAGCCAGGGCCAGCGCTGGGATCCGGGTAGGAATCGCGCCGAAGAGCTTGCTGAGTGAATCACCAAGTGTGGGGCGTCTGCTTCAGTGTCTTGTCTCTGGACCTGATAGAGAAGGATGATCGCTGGCCACAGCAGCCTGCTTTATACAATCAGAGCCGTCAGGAGCAGGTGCCCAGGTTGTGCACTGCTCAACCCTGGGAGGCCCATTTGTATCACACTACAGGAGCAGAGCCCCCTGGGGTTGCTCGGTGCACAAGCTGTGTGGCTATGTGGCCGTCCTGGATATGATCCAGTTTATGTGAAATTATAAGGTGGGCATGAACAAAGGACGCAGAATGCTGCTGGGACACTGCTGGCTCAGGCTGAAAGTGATGGAACTCTGTGACCTTGCTTTCTTCCTCCCACCTCTGTGTGAGTTCCCTGATTGACTGACTGACTCACTCCCTCATTCAGAACACTCATCAGGACGGCCCAGCGGCACCAGGCAGCTTCCAGTGCTTCAGGGTGTTTGGCGGGACGGGGAAGAGCACAGGCTGGTGACGTCTTCCAGCCTCAGACACTGGTGAGGCCAGCACCCGGCCGCAAGGGCTGCCGGACCTGTCAGGTCGCGAGCGCCCTTGTGCTGAGCTGCGTGCCCCTGTGAATGCCTGTCTTCGTGGGCATGGCTGCAGGTTCTAATCCCTGCGGTGGTGCTGCCGCACCGAGCTCAGGGAATTCAGCACCTGCAGCCCCGCTCAGTGGAGCTCGGCCTAGGGAGGCCACGCCCACCAACAGGCCACACCCACCAGAAACCACGCCCCTTCCCATTCATTCCCTCCCAGGCTACACCCGGGCCCCACCCTCCCTGAGTCCACATCTTCCTTGAGACCACGCCCTTCTCTGGGGCCACACCCATCCAGGCCACACTCCGCACTTCTCTGGGCTCCTTGCCTGGGACCTGGGTACCCTCTCCCTCTGTGCACAAACCCCTCCGGGTGTTTGATCTTTTCAGTCCCCGGATGGCAGCTGCTTGACAGCTCAGCAGAGCCACCGGTCCAGCACGCAGGGCCACCTTGGCCTTGATCCCGGAGGGACTGAGGCACGGGACAGAACCAGGAGCTCTCCGTGTGCTGGCAGTGTCCCCAGGAGCCACAAGAGTGTTTCCTCTTGCCCAAGGGGACCAGGCCTTGGGGGTCTTGCTCACAGCAGCTCCGCCCGCCCTTGTAGGATTGCATCACCGGCTGCCCAAGGGGCTGGAGAGAGGTGGGAGCGTTGCATGAGCTAATTCTAGAGGAGCAGAGGGGAAGGAGAGGGGACGCGATGTCCCCAGTGCACGGGTCGGCCGTGTGTCCTCCACCGGTGTCCCTTTGCCGAGGCCCCTGCCCAGGATTAAACTCGCGCCGTCGGCTTCCACAGGGCGGAAAAGTCCTGGACTTGCAGTGCTGTGCTCAGGGGCCACGTCGACAGAGGGACAGATCACAGGAGCAACACCGGGTGCGTTACCCCAAGGGGGCAGGTAGGATGCGGGGCCCATTACCCCAAGGGGGCAGGTTCAATCCTGTGTCCGGGCTCCTAGCCGTTCCCACGTGTCGGTTGCGTTCCTGTGCTGTCTGGAGCAGTGTACGCATGCTGGGTACACACAGTGCACGTCACACATGATGTGCATGCATGCGTCCATGGTGCACCTATTGCTCTATCGCACTTTAAAAACGCAGTGCACCCTCGGCCCAAGCAGGGCTTCTGTGGGCCAGTCCGGCCCGTGCGTGCACACTCTGGGGAGAATTACAGCTTTTTCTCTATCACTGAGGTAGATATATGATTAAATATAAATCCTCACCAAGTGTCTTCGGAAATCAAGTGCTCTGTTTGTCTCTGCTTAATGGGGCTGTCAGTGTAACCTGTATTTATTGAACCACAAGTAGGTTATAAAACTTCCATTAATGGCTGGAAGTAACTCGGTTGTCATAAACAAAGAGGAAATTAGCATTTGGTTCAGACCCAGTGGTGCCCATCCGCACGGGTTCTAAGAACTGCCCACCTGGTCCAGCGGTGCTGCTTCCGGCCCCAGGATAAGTGTCTCAGGGTGATCGCCCCATGCAGCCAGGGCTGGTGGACACCAGGGTTCCGTCCCTGAGTGTGGGCGAGCACCCGGGTCCTCCCTCACCACGCTTCTGGGCACCCACACAGGACCGCTCCCTAGCAAGCCTTTCCCCGACTCAACCCCCCCAAATCCCCGGAGTGAGGCGGCTTCCCCTAGGAACTCGTCTTGGGTCTGTGAAACATGCGTTTCCTCTTGGGGCGGAGGGAGGGGGAGGGGAAGAAAAGGGACTGGGAAAGGCCTCGAGATGCATCGCGGACACGCGCCAGCTCCCCCATGAATTCAGCCCCTGGGGACTGCCAGGTGGGCTAACAAAACTGAAATTTTAAAGAATGGGAAAAGGTGTAATGCTGGAAACCTTAGCTTCACATAGCTGCCATGGAATTATTAGCCGCAAGCGGTGGGTATTGTGTGAGTTAAAGAGGCGACTGTGAGCTTTCCCTGGAGAAGGTTTATCCAAATTCTAACCAATCTACTTGGGCATAAAATTTAAGAAAAGTGTAAGCCTCTTGTCTGTCTGAAGAGGCCTAGGTACTGATATCTAATGTATCATAAACCGATCACCAAAGTCAGGGGGTTGACCTATTTATTTAAGGCAAATTTGATTCAGTTTCATTCCAGAGGATAATTGGGAGGGCTTTAGGGTCTGTCTTAGGTAAGAGTTGCTGTTGGTGCAGTGGAATATTTTTCACCACACTTCTCAGCTGCCTGCCTCTTCTTGACTTTGCCAAGCAGTGGCTGTAGCCTGTTTTGCTGAGCATCTCACCAGGCAGCCGGAAGGGCAGGTGCCTTGTGACCTGTGCTCTGAATTTCCAGTTTAGAATTGGCCTCGTCCCAGATACTCCCTTGTGCAACCATTGTTTTTTATTTTATTTTATTTTTTGGTACCAAGGATCAAACTCATGACCTCACGCAGGCCAGGTCGGTGCTTGCACAGCTGAGCTACATCCCCAGCCCTGTGCAATCACTATTTAAACACGAGCTGTGTTAGTCCCCCTGTGAAACTTGGCCACATGTGGTGCTGACTTTCTAACAGTGTGACTGCAGCACCGAGGGCATCCACAAGAGGCATTCCGCTGTCAGTGTAGACTGCTTGAAGCGGTCCACGTGCCCGGGCTGCCCAGGCCACCGTCAGGGTCAGCAGATCACAGGAAAGCCGGCAGCCTCCACACCTAGCCACACACTCTGCTGAGACGGGTTCTGGGGAGGATCCTGGAGCCAGGGTCAGGTGCCAGCCCCAGAGTCCTCGCCCCTGGGAGCCACAGGGGACCCTCTGCCCAGCAGATGCTACTGCAGGCCTCCTGGGTCCCACCCTTGCCAGTTAGGGTGCAGTGGGAGCACCCCTGAAACCCCGGCTCCCGACGCCAGCCCTGGCCGGGCTTGCCGTAGCCTCGCTAGGGAGAGCACCTTGCCGTAGGCTTTGGCTGCTTCCAGGGCCGAGACTTGGGGTTTCCGTCCATGGTCAGCTGGCCTCAGGGGAGGGACGGGGCGGTGGAGGGGAGGGGATGTGCTCACCCTGTGCAACCCAGAAACAGGGAGATAGGGGAGGAGATGAGTGGGGACAAGAATGCACCCTTCTGGGTCACATCCTTGTGACCACCTGCAGCCGGACCCCGCTTCCCATCAATAGGATGAACCCTTGGGTGAGCACAGCACCCCATGACCCAGTCTCCTCCCATGCACTGGGGAACTGGGGGGACATCTTAGAACTAAAGCTTAGCAGACCCAGCAGACCGGCTGAGGCGGCTCTGACCTATACAGGAAGGCGTACAGTTATGGGCAGCACAGTGCTCTGCGTTGGGGACAGGCCTGTCCCCTCTCTTCTGCGAGCCCACCTGAGGTCATCTCATTCTCCTCCTCTTGCCCTAATATTGGGGTGTCCTTGCTTGTCTCCTGTCTTAGTTACTTTTCACTTGTTGCTGAGACAAAATACCTGATGCCCAAAATTAGGAAAGGAAAGGTTTATTTCTTAGCATTCTCGGGAGTTTCAGTCCATACTTAGTTGGCTCCAAGGCAGCATGGCGTGGTGGGGCTGCCATTCATGGTGGCCATGAAACAGCAAGGCACACGAACCCGGCAAGAGAGAGAGACAAGGGGAAGACCCGCCTTCCTTACACTGTATGTTGGCTCCACCCCTGGGCGGGTGCAGCACTCACATCACCAATCCCAGCACTAGACAACAAACCAATCACAAACGCCAGGCTCAGCCCCATCCAAATTAGATGAGGACTTGCAGGGACACAGAATCCAACCAATACATCTCCTCTGATCGTGCTAGCTGAGGGGTTAGAGGCCAGCACTCGACTTTGTCCATGCTGGCTGGTGCAAGCCTGGGGCATGTCCCACAGTCCCCACCTGTGCTCCCATCTTCCCAGTCACCTCGGTGTGCAGGCTTCCAAACTCTTCATCTCTCCCCAAGGGACAAAAAATAGAGAATACATTCAGGATCATGGTTTCCCCAGCACACAGGCCAGTGTGTAAATCCCACCATACACGCCCTTGTACTGACCTTTTACCTTAGACTTTCATTGTATCTGTGCCTTTGCATTTGAAGTTTTGTAGGAAAAGGTGAGGACCCACAAGGGAACCAGCTAACCTGGGCTTCCTCCTCCAGCAAGGAGCAGTCGCTGGTGTCCTGGAAAATAACCAGTGTGGGCAGCATCTACCCTCCTCCCTGATGGAGAGGGAGGAAAGGATGGGGGAGGGAGGGAGGGGGAGGGAGGGAA